>DWNH01000259.1:0-16986 GCA_018249895.1 Tiana niger
TGATGATCGTGTTACGTGTATATATAATAAAGTTACTTTTTAAAGAATTAAGGTACACAATTATATAAAATCGTAATAAATAACCATCTAAATACGCGTCGTAGCTGTGCACAATGTAAGAGTCAATTGACTGTTCTATATTTAAATGTATTCTATAGGACTTTATCGAGATAAACATTTGACTATGGCCAAACAAAGATGTCTGGCCAACATTATATTTGAGATAAAGGCAGTTTATATAACAAATTATTCCTGTGTCCGGTGCAGGTCGTATTTATTATTGACAAGCTTCTATCATTTATCTTATCCACTGCACCTAGGCTCGCTTTCCGATGAGGATTCCGTATGGGTCCAGTTCACGTTCTTAGGGTTAAGATACGATGACAGCGTGCGTACCCTGAGTACATAGTCGCAGTTTGGATCCGGTTGAACAAACACGTATGGAATATGACGGTGACATTACGTGTAGGGCCGCGGCGCCGCCGAGGCGGGGGGCGGCGACGTGGTGGCCACTGCCACCGCCACCGCCACCGCGACCATCGCCGCCAACAGTGAGCGACGGCCCTCGTGGCGACTGCGCCTCGATCCCACCAACAAGGTCTTTACTGTCCGCAGATCGACCCCGAACTGGCTATCGATGGTTTGAATACTGATTAACGCAGTGTAATTCGTAGCGCAAAACGATCTGTGTTAGCAAGTTTTTTTTTTTTTATTAATATAAGAAAAGATACTGGCTGTGGCATATATACGTATATGCATATAAATCGAGCAGTATATTGTCTACCGGTTACTTGCTTTGATTTTTGTATTGTTATTTCGAAATCTTGATGTCAAATAATTATACTTTGATCCATATTATCGCAGGATATCAAAAAAAATAAGATTGACTCCAATTCTAAATTAAATTCAAGTGAAACAACTCGATTACGTGCAAAGTGAGGATGCCCATTTGACATTTGCAATTGTTTAAGCTTAGCACAAATGATCAACAAACTCTAATGTAACTAATACTATATATGTAGGTGAAGAAATATTTAAAATGGAAATTGACAATGACTATTTATTAAAATTTAAATAATGTATCTTTTCTTATACATTAATTTGCTATAACCAGATATTTTAATGCAGTTAATTTTGTATACTTTAAATTTATGTAGCAAAATCAAATATTAAAGGAAATTTTGTTAGTATTAAATCATGATAGTCATTAATTGTCTTCCTGTGGACATTCTAATATTCGGCAACTCGGCATGGTGTGAAAAATATATTTAATGAGGTTTTTAAAACTGATGTTTCAAGTGCGGTACTCTGTGTTGTTTTATTGATATTATTGTTACGTGTTGAATTAATTAGCAACTTACAAATTTTTATTATTAATTTGATGATATAATTATGTAATTAATATTTTTAAATATTTTACATATTATATTTATATACCGTCTATTTCTCAGGAGTAGCTACATATGTATCGACGTACGTAGTACGTACAATCGTACGATTTTGGTATATTTATGGGTTGCAGTGACCATTTATAACTAAGAACTCATTCTCGTTTGCAAGTTTTATAAAAAAATATCTTTAAGTCATTCTTTAATTTCATATATACACGTATAGTATCTGTAATTTGCTGATTAAGCTCAGTACGTAACAATACTTTAGATTTTCTGCAATATGCAAATGTTGTTACCAAATGTAACAACAAAGGTAATATAGTTACTTCAGTGTTTTTAAATAATTGTATAAAA
Organism: Tiana niger; assembly: GCA_018249895.1. Lineage (NCBI taxonomy): Eukaryota > Metazoa > Arthropoda > Insecta > Lepidoptera > Hesperiidae > Tiana > Tiana niger. The sequence goes on from DWNH01000259.1 coordinate 1,746, forward strand.
CGTAATATACGGCATGTAATATAATATATTAATTTTTAATAAGAGATTAGGTACGTTTATTAACATTATAATTATGTAACTTAATTTATTGTCAGCATTTTTGATTCACTTTAAGAGAAATAAAATATAAAACGTCCATGTTGATAATCGATAATGTCCAAATATTTAATTTTTTGTGTGCATTGAAATAAGTCTCCAATGATAAGTCTATGATATTTAAGCCAGTGATATCTAAGTCTAAATATAAAATATTAGTTGCGCATAAAATGTTGACAATCTCCTTAACTAACAGTTTACAAATAATAATTAAACACGAGCGTCGACGATTTCTATTCATGGAGGTCTTTAATTAAATTATATTTTATTACAATTTTACACTTTTAATTCAATTTTTTAGCTAGTATCTACACATATAAATAAAATTGAACTATCTATGATTTCAAAATTAACTGTGTTTTCTCAAGTGCTTATTGTTATTTAAACGATACTAAAACAAACAAACTTTTATAAAGTTTTTGTTTGTTATAAAGTCAAAAAATTTTTTATTTGTTTGTCCGGGCTAATCTCTCGAACGGAAGTTAGAAGTTATAGGGCAACCTATAGAATTCCTACGGGATAATGATTTACGCGGGGAAACCCGCGTAATGTAATATCGACTCCCACGCAAAAGAAGTCTCGGACACAATCAGTTATGATATATTGATAATATTGAAAATGTTTCAAAAATAGAAATCCGTTGGGTACAAACAATTGCAATTGCATGTATGTGGTGTAGATCGATTGTCATTTCAGTGTTCATTTTGTGTGTTCATGTTTGAAGCATGAGTGTTTGCCTTGGTGTTGTATCCTTTGATGTCGTGACAAGCATCTTGTACTTACGGAGAGAAATGATTTATTACACACATAATACGCTGTATTTTTATTAGTTCCATTATTATTACGATAAATTACTTGGTACAATAAATCGGTTTGTAATACGTATTATAATATTAAAATAAATTAAACTTAGCAGTAAGTAAACATAACTGTTACAAAGAGTAATAAAGTCTTGTCCCATTTTTCTATCCGGCAATTGGATAGATTTAGTTTGGTTTAGGTACTAAGGCCGCTGATATTATTTTTTTATCTATATTAATTAAATATCGTCGTATATAATATAATATACCGTTTTGATTGATGTTGATGAAAGAAGTTTGTTCCTTAAATATTTTTCTTATTCTCTTGTAGCTTACCTTAAATAGGACGCACCAGAACTATATGGTAACTGATTCAAATATCATTTATTGGATGTCATTATGTACTTATAGTTTATTATGTATTACTCTTATTGATAGAATAATGATGTCGTATGTTGACGTATAAAAGCACTTCTTCAAATTAATCAAGGTACTTCAATATACTAATAAGAAAACAGATGATCTTATTCGATGTAAAATTTACAAAAATATATTGATTTTACAGTAATATTAGAGGCAGCGCTGTATTCGTACAATAGCTGGTCAGAATATCATCGGTTCAGTGACTAGAAAAGTCTCAGCTCATTTTATTAAACGTTAATAACATAATTTTGTAAGGAACCGGTTATAAATGTATAAATTAAGTAATGTAATAATAAAGATATAATATATATCTGTTTGGAGAAATGGAAAATTTAGGTTGCTTATATGGATTTAGATTTTATTTTTGTGCGTCTTTTTGAATATCCTTTGCGAAGGTAAATTAGAGATGTGTCAGTAATAACGAGTTATTCATATTTGTCGAGTTAACTACATATGTGTTATTGTAATTTCAACTGGGTTATTTTCAGTGAGCGGTCTAAATGTGTAACAGTTGTACAATTATATAGTTTATGGGCTGATTTTTTATTATATTAAACGAAATAAAAATCTAATTTTAAAATAGTCCCAATAGAAATATAATTTTAGACATAATTGTTCTATTATATTTGTCCTATGTGGACGATGAGTGAAAAGTAATTTTGCTATAATATATCTCTTATATTATATAAACGACAAAAAGATCAAACATTGATGACTATTTACAGAGGTTTTCATGGACAAAGGTGAAAGAAAATATATGGTCTCAATTAAAATGTAGCCGCTAAGAGCGTAGATATAAATTTGACCACAGTAAAAAAAATTATTAACTGAAAAAGTCATTATGATCTAGACTGAAGATTGGAGAAAAGTTTTCTAAGATGTATTCAAATGTGAGAATAAATATCAAAGATATTGACGATTAAGTTTGCTAATAAACTAGTGATAAGTATGGGTGGTAGTGATTATAATGTCGACCATGTGATATCTCGCACTGATGGTGAAATTGAAGTAGTGTATCTCGTTCTAAAGCCCGATGTGCATTATTTACCGTCGTGTGTTATGATTGCTTGTGTTGTGCCGCATTACTAATATAAACGACTCCAGACAAAATGTATGAAACCGATACCGTGTTGTTTGAATTTTTCTATGTAAAATGTATGTTGCGAGTGACAACTCACTGAAAGTATTCACTTGACGTGCCAGTCGATTATTCGTTTGTAGATAGTGTAATGAATATCCGTATTGTTACACGGCATAGTTTGAGCTGGAGGACGCGGGGCGCGGGTCTCCTCGCGCGGCCGCCGAGACCACGGTGACGCTGCCGCTGCGCCGCCCGCCCGCCGCCTCCACCGCCAACACCACCAACACCACCAACACCACAGCCAACATCGCCAACGCTGTTACCACTCCCACCAAGGAAGATATACGCTCCGGTATTCCCATACGTTCGCTAACGTCAATTTATTCAGACTTTAAAGTAATGAAGTGTTGTGTTTATTTGTGTAGTAAAATGTGTGTCTGTGTGCAAGAATTGTGTGGATGATGGTAGACTTTAAATTGAATGGGAATGGGGGTTGGATGTGGATGCCTATAGACAGTCTTGCAAACAATGCTAACAATTGCTAATTTATGTAAAGTTATATAGACATATTATTAACAGAGTGATTTAGGTAGGTATACACATATCACCAATAGATACCTATGCATTGCCATGACTACTTATATATGTTACACAATTACGTATTCTTATATAGACAGACATATTAATCTGAGGGACGGGGTTACCGATATCACTGACACTAAAAAATATAACTTTATACTAATAAATAAAACGTTAAACTAATTAATCGCTGAACCGCAGGGGAAGAGGAGAAAGAGAGGGAGAGCAGTTCGGAGAGCAAGTCGTCGAGCAACGCGTCGCCGGCGAGCACGCAGGCCGCGCTCAACGTGATCCAGCGCCGGCGTCGGCCCAAGCGCCGCTCCACTGGCGTCGGACAGGTCGATATGGATGTGAGTCTCTTGTCAGTTATTACTACCTACTACTTCATAATGTGGATACCAATCTCAAACCGGTTCATTATATATTTTTACTTCGTCATTGGTGTGATATTATATCAAAAATCAAAATAAAAAATCTTTTATTATTTATTTATCTTCTGTCTTTATCTAGCTACAACCTCAGGTAGGATTTTATTACATGTCTGTTTGCTAGTATGTGTCAGATGTTTTATAACTAAACAACAACTTAATCATATAAATATGTGATATATTTGTATCATACCTACATAATAACGGCCGAAATTAATAATCGAACTAGATCCAATTTTTGCTGTCAGGATTGACAATTCAAACCATTTTAATGGTAAAAGCGTGGCATTAACCGATGGAGTGATAACTCATAGCAGATCGATCTACAGATTGCGTGTGAAATCAGATCGATGACAATTTCAAACTGTGGATACAATATTAATTTCGGGCGTAAATAAACCATTACAGGAAAATGTTAGACGAAACAGAAATAGGTCTATTGTGTCACTGAGTCAGGATTAGATCCAATAATTTGATTCGCAGTTGGCTGAAATTTGGAATCGGAATTCGGTCATAACGGCCAAATGCTTTCATGCATATGCATTCCTTAGTCACGCAAGTGTTCGCTGAACAGTTAATGATAAAAGTAACCTTAAGAAATGTTTAACAGAAAATCAAGTGAAAGATTCGGTACAATGATTAGGAACCTCAGGGAAACAATTTTTCTTGGTCTATCTACATAAATTCGTGCTGAGATCAGACACTTCTTAGTTTTAAATAATAGTAATAATAATATTGGATAAGCGTCAAAGTGCATTTTAATCTAGTATTGATTCTTAGGGAAATTGAATCTAATTGTCGAATGTATTTCTAGTTTGATATTTGCCTAAGTCTGTATAGGTCAACCTAGTATACCTAGATTGAAGAAATGTTTAATGGATGTCGTTTGTTTTAAGGATATTGTTAACGACCGCGGCGGAGGCGGCGAGGGCGATGTTGACACAGAAACTGTTCAGGTAAGTCACTAGCACTAAATGATAAAACGAATCTCAATATAAATAAATTAGGTGCCACTGTACTCCGTCACGTTAATATCCGAAACCGCTGCACTGATTACATTTGTACGTTTTGTGTGTAATGATTAGTTGCAGCTAGACCGGATAGGTGGCGTTGTTGTCGAGATGTAAAAAAAAATAAAAAATACCTAAATCTTTGAGACTATAAAAGTAAAAATATTCTCAGAATTCCTTTTATAACGTAGGCCAATAATATAGTAGGTCGTATGTTGCTAAATTCCTTTGCATAGGATATGAAATATATATGTATATTAGCATTAAACTTGTCGTATTAAATAAAATAATAAAAAAATTTATATGATAGAAGGTAATCAACATTTTTTAGTAAATTTTACGGCATATGATAAAAGGCATTGTGTTTAAAATATCAATCATGGAAATTATGTCTAATTTTCCCTTGAAGTAGGGAAAAGCTAGAAATGCCAGCCAATTGAGAATCAGACTCGTACACAAAAGGTACACATTTACTTATAATTACTACTACTCCATTAGCACAGCGGCCCAAAGTGAGTCTTGGCCTCTGACACGAGAGCTCGCCACTTTTCTCTGATCTGCGCAATAACTTCATTAACTTATAACGCACCAACTAATATAATAATTACGTACATAAATAATGAGAAACATTATAATTCATTTAAACTAAATATGTATGTATGTGGGCGTTATTAAGGCTCCTCTTACTTGAACTTGTATGATTCATTTTGACGTGACTTTACCATCTTAGACAATTATAATTTGACTCGTATCTTTTTTGGTTGATGGTAATATTAAACAGAAACAAGTTTCCATAATTTGTTTTAGCGATGAACAACGTGACTCACGCCTGTTTCGGGATTGTTGGAATAGTTTTGAAACTATTGCAATCGAGAAGGCTTTTATGGCCAAAATATCATCAGTCAGCATCGTCTAACTGTGCGTAAATGGCATGATAACTGTAATTTACAGTATCCAAAAATCATTTTTTGCATTTCTCCATATTTCTATGCAAACTCATACAGGTGTTGCAGTAAAACTGTACATATTATTTTCATGCAAAATCACGTATGTTACACGTGTTCCGCTCGGAAAATTACTTGTGCAATTCTACACCCACCAAGTACGCTACAAATAAATATTTGGTTAGCCCACTACTCACTTCTTCTGCAATAATATCAAAATCTTTCGCAGCACATCATTTGAATGCGGTGCGAGAATAACGGTTTTATGATAAATAAGTATAATTTTGACGGAGACTGGTACTTGCCTTTGTAGTTATTGCCATAACACATAGTCACGAATATCTCATGTTTTTATTACATACACATTCAGTTTATTTGTGGATTGAGGAGAGCGTCTGGTGTGGTCGGCAACAGAATATGTAACTTTATGCTATACCTTTAGCCAATTTTAATAGGCGGTTTGTGCTTCGGAGGGCACGTTACCGCTTTGCTCCCTAATAAACCTAGATGAAGACCTAATGTACATTTTAATAGTGATACCGATGTGGTGACTTATCTGTGACAATTGTCTTTGGAGACGCTTTGTAGGAAGTTGTCTGAAGGCACACTTAATGTCGTGTTGATATACATCCAATATACATAGATGTGTAACATAGATTTGTTAAAAAATTTTGATGCAGTAGTTAGCTTTAACAATATGAATAAAGTGTTTGACTTAGAAGTCAATTGAGATACTTTTAATGATCTGTCAAAACGCAAAATGGTTGTATAATTATTATGACCAATAAAAATTATGACGTCATTATTTCAGCAAGCTAACTAAAGATGTTCTTTGCAGTTGAAGGAAAATTGAATTAAACAGGAATGTCGTTTAGTGAACACTGTTGATCGTATTAAATTTATAGACTTTTCGTCCTTATTTTTACGAATAATATCCTAAATAAATATTTATTTATTTATTTATATTTTATGGTATATATGTATGTATGTGTTACACAGTTAGTTGTATAAAACGTAATCTTGATCCGAACCAATTCAATTATTTGTGTAAAGGTTTATTATTAGGACGCATGCTGTAAGCATTTCTCATTTTATTAAAACCGAAATGGTTGATATGAGATCTAAAGGAGCGCATGTTTTTCTGTTTTGATCTTGCCACTTGAAATGAGTAATTGATTCACGTCTTGTTCCGTCGCCAAGTGTTCGTTTCGAAACGAAAAAGTATTATTAAAATAAACCTTGCTCGCAAATTCAACGACTCCGTTTATCCATCATTTCGGATGTGTTACACGTTCACATATAAATAGACATTATTGTTCTGAGAACGCGGGAATGGAGATCATCAGGTCAAACACCTCGCCGTTAAGACTTTCAATAGACGGTCAATAGATATTAATGACACATACTCAGTTTTTCCCAGTTTTATTAGATTTTTTTATGCAAAAGATTTGTTTAATTATGATTTTTAATATATTTATGAACTACAGTATATTATTTTTTTCTGCAATACAATGTTTTTCTATGGTATTCTTATAAAGCTGGGTGTTTAATGGACTTAGCGTTTATTTCATTACGGACGCAACGATCTTGAGACCTTAATCATCTAAACTCAAATTTTTTTAAAGTTCCAAGCCGTTGTTATTATGAAATACTTTAATAGATTTCGGAAAAATTTCTTTCACCCATCTCTAAGACGAATCCATTTTAAGTTTTTTTTAGAGGCAATTTTTTCACCAAACGTACTTAATATTTATTGATAAATTATATTATATATAATTACATATACCTATTATAAATTTCCTGAAATTATGTGCACTTTTTATTAACATGAAAGCCTTAGAACCATAAAAATGCACCCTCTTATAGGTAATTTTAGGACCGAAGTCTGAGAATTGTTAGATTACACAACAAAATAGTAAATTGTAATATTTATGCACTTTATCTATTCAAAAATCTTTACATTTTGTAGTAAAAAAAGAAGGAAGAAAGAACTTTCCACGAAATTACCGTTAAAAAGATTTACTTGAAACCAAATTTACCTTAACAGGTGTATAAATGAACGTAAGAGTTAGTAAAGACAATTAAAATAAATTATGCGTAAGAGATAAATCATAGAAGTATTATACACTAATACGTTAGTTCAGTACCTATTAGAACGTAATGTACATTTATAAATTATTTCAATTGCAGCGTTACTTTACATGGCAAGTAATCGATGATGATCTTCAGTTAAAAGTTGCCAAATAGCGCTTGGTAGAAGTGAAGTTAAATAAGCAATCTAGAAAGGAGAAAGAAAATTAGTTATTAGTAACCAATTCCGGTCTATTACTGGATTAGATTGTTGTTGCTCGTGGCTGCCAGGCATGCATTGCTTAGGAAACAACGTTAACGTAATTTTAGGTCAAATATTGACGAAACAATGAGAAATAAGCAAACAATGAAATTCCTGAGTATTTTCTCCCGCTAGTGGCCAAGACAGATTGACTGTAAGACGTGAAATATACTAACATGCGCACATAATACAGCACGTCCGTTGACGTACGGAGACATAATAAAATCGCTTTTAGACACTTCCGTACACTTCGTCGTAATCCAATGGAATAAATGATAGCTACGTCATTAGTCATTATACCGCAAATTGTATTTTTCGCTTTTTGCTTCAGTGTTTATCATCGTCGGGGCTAAAGCCGTGTTTACAACGAATATTTAAAAGTAGATATTATAATTATGTACATACATAAAAGAAAGTCGTGTTAGTTGCCCTATTTATAACTCAAGAACGGCTGAACCGATTTGGCTGAAAAGTGGTGGGGAAGTAGCTTAGACGGGCATAGGATACTTTTTATCCCATTCGACCGCGTTCCTAAAACTTAACAAAAAAAAGTGGTATAACCATGGTATCTGACATTGAATAACAAAACGCAAATGACAGCTTAACGTAAATTCGGCAGCCTACCACCTATAAACCTTTACGTTTATTTTAGCAGTCTTAACAAAAGGGTACCGTATTCACCCTCACCCTCAGGACCGGACGGAATGGCGCCAACTAGGGGAGGCCTATGTCCAGCAGTGGACAATTAAAGGCTGATGGATGAATTCACGCTTTTAGTACTTTCTTTATAATTGATGACTTCCATAGCAGCAGAATATAATATTTAACTGCTACTTATAGGTACTTAACGTAGCGTAATTGTATATAAATGTAATGTAATAAATTTACATTTACAGTACTTAACCCTAGATTTTTATACGTTTAAAGAATATATTTATATAGTGTTCAGTGTGAAGTGTGACAAATTGGCATCAATCCAGATGTTACACAGCATTATAAACGACTCATAAATTAGGGCGAGCGCTAAGTACAATACAAGGCACTCTACAGTTTTGTCGTGCCATATTATTATATATTTACAATTTTACTGTAAGTGGACATATTTAAAGTCTTGACTGTCTATATATATTATTTTATACTCCAAACAAATTGAATTTATTCGCAAAGGGGACTAATGTAAGAAAAAAATATAAAATCGAGACAGTGATCTAATTAAAACAGTTATATACACGGAAACTGTTGTTCCGTAAGCCATTTCAGATAATTTTATGGTTGTCTGTAGCCTATCCTGAAATTGTTCTTAACTCTACAAATTTTATCTTCAATACATTTTCTATGTACTAGGTAAGTATGTATGTGTTGAGGTAGAAAGGGTATGAAAATCCATTTGAAGAATAACAGACCCATTGCGCTGTCGTAAATCTGTTTTGAAAGTAGTTTTAAACTCAGTGTTTGAGGTCAAAAAACATAGTGACTATGAGTCACTTGTGAGCCACGGATATGATTGGTATTTTTTTTTACGCGAGAAAATCCGTGACGATGCAACGATGAATAAGGAAGATTAATAGTGTGCAAGATCATTTGCAAGACAACTCCTGTTAAAAAAAATTGAAAGACATTTCCTGATGACCGATAGCGAAAGATAGCCAAGATAGCGGGAACCCGCTAAATTGTGAAGGCGTAGGAACGTACGGAGTGGCGCCAACTATGGGTGGCTAGGTACTGTCAAGGTGTCATTGTAAATGGTATTTATAAAACTGTTTTATCGTCCAAAGCGAGGAAAGCAATAGGTAACTGTGTTTGGATGTATCTTTGTTCCAGTGTTGAAAATGTGTTAAAGTAGTTGAAAAGATATTGCAGAATATCTTTAAAAATATTCCAAATTGCATATATCTTTACTTTTTGACTTGCAACCACTCTGCTTCACTATAATTCTATGATATATCTATTTCTTGAAACACAACTAGAGTCAGATAACTTTGATACTTGAAGGACTTACGTTAGTAGAATGTAAAAATTCGTAACTCTGGAAAGAGGAGGACAAAAAATAATTACAAGAGTTTCTTAACAACATTCATTGATATGTTTGTTCATACAATGACTCAGAGTACTCGTAGATTCACATTCTTGAAGGAATGGTTCATAACGAAATTGCTGTGGTTTGTATGAATCATTGCTGCGAAAGGTACACCGCCGGAACTTCAAATATAATGAAAAATAAAGAGAAAACTGGTCTAAGCAGTGGAATTGGCGCGATTCGGGAGGTACTATAGCCACGCCCTTTTCTGCCTTAATCCGATTACACTGCGTTTTTTGGGTGAAATCTTCGTAAACGTCAATGATGCGACCGTGTATCTCTTTAGGAGTAACAAAGCATTTATGAGGACTTCGTTGTTGATTATTTAAAAAAATAAAGATATTAGCTATGTCCTCTATTACTATATCTCTCTTATTATTTATATTAGTGCTTTTTAACTATTATGCACTTAAATAATAAGATAAGTTAAGCGGTTTTAAAATATTGCGTGATATTTTAATTTGCCAAGTTCATAATATGTAAGAAGGGTGTTAACTTTTATTGTTCTGATGATTTATACATTTTTAAGTGGAATTATAACACCACAGTATAAATTTATGAAATACTTACTGTTATTGTAAAATAGCAAGTTTCTAGGTTTATATTTATTTATCCTTGATGATTTTGCAACACTGTATGGACCCAATAAACAACTGTCCTCGTGAAAATGTATATACGCAGTAAGAACGACACTAATGGACCGCTAGTGAAATTTGATGTGCCTTTAGAAACTTTATTATTTTTAGCGTATCCGCCGATGACTAGTGTATGTTTTACTGTTAATGCACACATGGCTGTGACGTCACTGACCAGCCGCATTGAGTTTTAGATTCCATGTTACAATTTCTTCTGTATTCATTACCAAAATAAAGTCGTAGTATATCGTAATTGTGTTAGCCCCATGTATTCGAAGTTCAAATTTCAAGACCATAACAGAGTCTTTTGGAACATGGTCTTAAAACTATTTCTGTCGATTTCAAATGCGTCGTTCAAAACTCCAGTCATCTCTTGAGAGTGCTCCCAACAAGTCAGAATTTGGGTCAGCAGTCGTCTGAACCAGAACTATGTAAACTTGAAAATAGATTTTATATTTAGCATCATAGACAAAAACAATTTTAATTTGTTTTTATGATCTTGTTAACATAATTTGGAATAGATAGGTATATTCACAATTATTTATCGATATTTAAATCATTGATCACAGTGCCTTCAACCTATTACTTTTTCTAATTCTTTCTTATTCACTGTCGTTTTAGCGATTTATCTTCCTTTAATGGATACGAGCATTTGTGTCATTTTATTTGTGTTAGGTATAATATATACGGTGTTCGTCAGACGGATGCGCAAACGCTTATTTTTAGCGCATGCGTACCTGAACGAACCAGGCGGGCGGTACGCGTTAACGACATAGGACGGCCTTCAAACCCCATGCTAAAGTTGAACCTTTACTGACAGACGAGGCGTCGCCGATAATTATAGTATGTGTAAGCTCTATTTCCGATGCCACTCTTACTGCGCGATGCTTTCAGGAGCAATGTCTGCGCGTCGTCGACGACCGCAATGCTTTTGTTATATTTACAGGTGATGATTTCTCACGTGCTCGTGTAGATATAGTCCTCTCATCGTTCAGTGCGTCACGGCAGTTTCTCTCTCTCGCACGTATTCTATGGACCAGTGTTTTGTGTGGGTGTCGACAATATTTTCACTGTGTAGAGATTTATAAGACTTGGAAAACAGTTAGTATGTTTTCATACGCCGCAGCGAACACACGTCGCTTTCGTTTTATTTCGATTCCCGGCGCGCCGGTGTGGGATGTAAGCAAAGATGAGTCGAAAGCAGGATAGGTTCTCTTCGCGACCCAGAAGTCTCACATCGCACTATAGTTCTTCACCGAGTATGCTAGGTTCTATGTTTAGTGGACAATATAATCCTTATGCAAACTCGTACAGTTCTAACACCTACAGAAATTATAATCCCTATACCGCCGGTCTCGGTCGGCCCTCTTCGAACCTCGGCATATATGGGGGAACAAGTTCTGGTTACGGTGGAGTCTATTTAAGTGGGGCTACTTTGGGCTCTCTAAATTTAATGACCCCAGTGTTAAAAAAGTTGGACAAAAAATTATTAGCGAGTCAAAAGAACTTTAAACCTAAATTGGTGCCACCGTTGAAAGTGTCAGAGCCTCAGGTCGAAGTTCCCGTGGAAGCAGAAGCGGATGTTCCTCCCGTCAGACCGGAGAGGAAGTCACGGGCATCAAATAAAAGTAACGGACTTAACAAGGAAAGATCGCGATCGCTTACATCCCTTGACTCTGTAGCGGCGCTCAATTCACGCTCGCTCAGCCTCAACTCGCTCGCTTCGGATGGATATTGTGTATGTTTACATTATGGCTTAGGGTATTTTAAAGTGTTTTTTAATAGTTTTAGGTATGTAGATCTAACGATCCATTAAAAAGTTACTTCTATGTAAAGGTTGACTTTACAGGTGCGAACGCCTTAGTCCATATTCTATCGTGTTGACCAAGTACGGTTTGATAGAATTCGTATACTTTTTCTATCGTCTACTAAATTATTATTAGTAATACTGACTCACACACACACACACATTATTTTAACTTGCATAGATATTCATACATTTCTGTTTCAAAGTTTCATCAATGAAGTCTATTATAATTTTGTTTCAGAGATAAATTAAGCGAGTTAGTTTGGACAATTTAAAGACTATCTTTATAGAATCTATTAGCTGAAACGTTGTCGGTTTCGTAAATTAATTTAATATTAGGAGCTCAAGGTTTTCTCCAGTTTACGAGCTACGATTCCACGGTTGTGAAAAATATTGTGTATTCGGTTAGAATGATGTAATTCGAAAACTATAATGGTTATATATTAACGTGGAAATAATTATTTGTAACCTTGTAATTATGTAAACAAATTAGCTGTATAATAATTTTGCATCTGTAAATGTCTCAATTGTATTTTCGTGTAGGTACATCATAAACAGAAATCAAACATTTGAAATTAGAATCTCTATTGAGGTGGTACTGAATAAATGTTTTTTTGGATATACATTTATTTATTTATTTAAACTTATATTGACAGATTTTCTACAGTGTCCTGATACAAATTTTGATTTTATTTAAACAACGCAACTTAAGGTACTTTATTAATCATATAATGAAACAATTTAACTAAACGATTTTAATGTTCGATTTCTAATTACTGTTCATTTAATGGTATAATTAGAAATAGATTTTGAAATTTTACAATTAAATAGATACTTGTTTAATTTTTTTCAGAAATCGTAATTAAAAAATGACAACACTAAAATGAGTGGTTTAAAACAATATTTATTTTGTATTCTTTTTGCGTGCAGAGAGCAACTTCTTAAGATTCTTAAGATTTTCATTTCTTTTGCAGTCGGGCAGTGAACGTGCAGACGATGGGGAAGAGAAGGATTACAAGGCGCTGTACGAGGCGTCGCAGAGCGAGGTGCGCCGCCTGCGCTCCCTCCTCACCACTTCCGAGCAGCAGCTGCGGGACGCGCGCGCCACCATCACCAGGCTCACGCACGTGGTATGTCCTGGACACTAATATACACACTTTATATACTAGGTCACTCTCGCTCTCTACACACACACACAGGCACGTATACATGTACATATGTACGTTCGCACGTAGCCTTTTTGAAGTTTAAGGTGGCGTCCGGAAATGTTCTGAATTTTGATTGGAACTTCTTGAGAAAGTGCGGTGATGGAATGTAGGTACTTGACAGCAGAAGTGTTTTTTAAACCTTCTAAATTACGTTTTTTAAATTACCTTCTGAAAATTAAACACAACTCTCGAGGGTTAGAAGAAGGTGGTAAGTAAGTTATGATCTATGAACGTGGATTGAAAAGTTCTTGGATCTTTTTATTTATGGTATCAGGTGAAAAGTCTTTGCATGCAGACGACTTGGTGTTAAGTGGTCACTGCGACCCATGGACATCCATATGCAACTTAGGCAGTACCTTAGCTCTACCTGAGATCGCATACAGATGCGTTGCCACTTCTGAGGATTAAGATGATCGCCTCGTATTTAGTGAACTGCGGCAACTACACCCTTCTACTGAAATACAATAAATTGATTTACGGTAGATTTCGGGCGGCGGCCTACCACCTACAAAGCAGTATTGCTACAGTCACACACAACAATAACATTGTTCACAAAGAGTCTCAAAGAGCGGCAACCAAAATCTAATGACATAACGAAATGCTAAAATTGTTTGCAAGGTCTATAATTATTTAACGTTTTTAGGACAAGTGTACAAAAAACACGGTAAAAATACAAATACAAGCGTAGTAAGATACCTAACCGTATTGAATACGTGCTGGACAAAAATATAGCGTACACTTGTATATTGCGATTTTAAAGTTCACTGTACTTTTTGTGCTGGTTGTATTTTTCGGGCTGGCACATCTGACTGGGCATTCTTTTTGCACGGAAAAGTTGACATCTATTTAGGTTAGGACAAATTGCAAAACGCAATAAGTCCTCATAATGGGATGCAGAGGACTTTCCTGCCCAGTGGTCATCTGTACCGCTCCAAAAATGGGATACCGCAGGTATTTTCTGCCCAGCGGTCATCTATATTTCTACCTCCAAGAAATATATTATGTTTCTGATAGATTGGAGTAATAGTTGGCAGTCTCTTAGACATAAGACGTTATTCTCAAACAACGTAATCTTAGATATTCAACTATATTCAAGGCCCGTTTGTGGGATACAGTGACCACTAATATAAAGTGGTCGGATAAGACCTTCATTTAAAGAAAAAAAATTATGCTGTTCGGCTCTGCCGTGTCTATTATGTACAAAGCGACAGTTACGCGAAATTTTTTATTTTTTTTTCTAGTCGTTATTTTATTTTATAGTAACATAGTATAGTATTGATTGTTATTAATCAATTTATTTAGTTTTTTATTTGTTTGCTGTGATGGTTGTTGTGCTCTGTTATATTCAAAACGTTAGGAGCAAATTTTTTTGCGAGATGTTTGGCATGTGTAGTATGTATGTACTTAAGTAGCCCTAAATTCGATAAATAGTAATCCTTTTAGTGAAAGTTTATGCTTACCCATTGACATTTGTCGGTGAAGAATAAAACGAGTATGTTGAATGAAAAATCGAAAAGAAGTTTATAAAAACTTAAAGAAATGTTTTCAATATCGTCGACTATATAACTTTATACGGTAAATTATAATAAATAACACCGTATTTTTTTATTTAAGATGTAAGCATAAACACCGTTGTAAACTAGGTTGTAATCATCTGCGTCTAGTTTCACGAGAATAGAAAAGAAAATAATCTAGCGAACAGTTTATCGAAAAATAGAATTTCCTTTTTATTAATTTCTCTAAGAAGAATATTTTATTATATATAGGATATGGTATAGATCATATACCCTTATGATCTACGCGCTTTTAATACTCTAACAT
>DWNH01000260.1:0-16974 GCA_018249895.1 Tiana niger
ATGTCTCTCTATAAAGATGAAGAATGTATAATATTTTCGCTCATAACCACAACTGTGTGTATAGTAACTCTGAGAAATTTCGTTTTCTTTATTATTATTACTTTACAAAGATTTATAATTATTACGTAAATTGTGCAGTTATGTAAGTAATCTTTTTCTTTACATTATTTTATGTTTACATAAATCAACATTGATGTAGCGTGGCTAAGAATACTCCAAGGGATTCCTAATAATGAAGAGAATAACATCTTCTGGGATATATTTATTACAGCAAAATGGTCAAGTAGTACCTACGTATATAGTATCTTAGTACGATGTAAGATTGTCTATCTCAGGCAACAGGCTTACCTACCCATCAGTCTTATAGTACATGAATAACATGAAATTATTTCTGAAGATAGCCTTATCTTCCTTAGCCTTAAAGGCCTAATTACCTAACTTGAGAGAAATGCAATAGAACAGTTATAAAATATTTACCCCCAAACGTAGCCTAGACTGGAATTTAATTTAGAAATGTAGCTTTGATCCTGTTGATGTAGGTTAGCACACACAACGCATGTCGTGGAAAACCATCGCCTGAAATTGGGAACATCTATTACTCCGGGGTTATTAAAGTATGTGGAATACGCATTTTCGTACGTGACGTTAATTTCCAACATGAAACGAGCTCACAACTTACGTCATTTACGCGGCAAAACTTCCTCGAGGCAACCGAACATTCCGCCTTTTAAAACTCCTTCCTTCCACGAGATATTTGACACTGTTTATATTTAATTAAGGAAAATTTGGTACCTACTCGTTCAAAATTATGTAATTTTTTATTTATGATTTAATTTCATTGTTTAAGTTTTAATTGCTTTCAATGGCTGTAATTATAATGCTTCTAAAGATCATAATGAAATGTTGTCATAAGTTACAGCAAATATTCCTGAGCAACATCTAGAATACTTATTATGGATGTATCGCAAAATAAAAAAATCTTGGCTTAGTAAATATTGCGATACTATCGGGGTATTTTAATATTTCCCGTGTCGTAAACCTATCTATTTGCGATTTCAGGTAGGACTAAGTTACTGTCTGAAATTGCAAGTGGATTTCCATGGGTTGCAGTGACTACCTAACTTCAGGTGGTCTGCATGGTCGTTTACTACTTTTATTCAATAAAAAAAATCAACAGTAAAGTGCTAGGTTCGTTTTTACAAAAATACTTTAACGTCTGTTTTTTACGATAAACTTCCACTTTTATCACAAAATTCTCGCAAATGCAATATTTCGGAACAAATGTTGTAAGTCCGCTAGCATGCAGAACTCATACTCCCAGCCGCGTAAAACGCATATCGGAAAATTAGAAAGCTTAAAACCAATATGCCGTGATGTTATGACCGCAAAGCGTTCGAATTATCGATTCGACTGCGGTTACAATTATAACATAGACTTCTATAGACCATGTATTGTCAAATAACTCTAAAGAACTAGTTTTACTAGACCAATATGCCAGTTGCTTATGTGATATATTATTTTAATCGATTTCAAAGGATGGTTTTTGATTCGTCAAAATCTTTTTTATTTATGTATGTTCGATGATAAGTTTGGACCGCGTAGATACATTTTGATGATTCTTTTTTTTAAAGAAGGGCACGTATTTTAAACGAAAATTATAACCGATTTAAATGTAAGAAATAATTTGTCTCTAAATATTTTACTTTGGAAGACCTTTTTTTTCATTTCACATAACAATTTATATTTGTCGTAACCATACAAACCTTAATTGTTAAAAGGATTGATTGGTACTTCACAGAAATAAGGTATTCAAGTAGTCACTATGACAACAAAAGTATATACTCGTAACAGTACATATCCATAGAGATTTACTTGTAAATGATGGTCACATAAAGGTAGAACTTTAGCACAATAAAGTGAACCTTATGCCTATAACAATCATAATGTACGAACCCTTTCGGCTTAACAACTTCGGGCCATTCTGTCGTTACCGAGTGGTATGCTTACGAAATGTTAACACGATAAAGTAAGTATTATCATTTAGGAAGGGTATACGTACATTAAAAGACACTCAAACTTGGTCTAACCAGTGGATGGATACTTACATTCTTAATGAAATTCCTGATAACTGAATTAGCACTGAAGTAGCACAATGAAAAATTTGATTATACTAAATTTTGTTTTTTGGAAAATTTATTATGGTCTTATATTGGTTACATTTTTTAAATAAGTAATTTACTATATCTAATATTTAATATTGGATATAATTATTACATATTTAACATTGCTTTGATTGCGGTATGTACTGACACTATTAATGTCATCTTGTGTTGTATTAAAAAAGTTTAAAAAAAAGTGTAACATTAAAAAAAAATTACAAAGTTTAACATAAGTCCTCCTGGCAAATATAGTAAAATGTTAGCAGTTGACGAAGGCTTACTACAAATTGCTGACACTGCAACGGCTGAATTTCGGCTAGGCCAGCAGATGGCGAGCTTTAAGATTGATTTTAACCATACATTTTAGAGCATGACGTGTGGTAATTGGCATGGAGAACTGTAAAAAAGCATGGTTGGTACTTTAATTATAACTGTAATTTTTTTTTTAAATATTTTTATGCTGTTTTCCGTTATATTATAATTTTGCAAAACTCTAATTAAGGAAATATATTAAGAAAGCCCATGAAATTATTCTTAATATGTACTTTAAAATCTAACATCATACGCTCTCCAAAATCAATTTTTTTAAGTCAATATAATTTTATGTCAAAATAATGTTTTAATATTAATTTATAGTGCTATAAGATTAAAAGTAAAGATGCAGATAAAGCAATAGAGAAGCACTGATGGACAAAATGTTAGCACAAGTGTATAACTACATGTGATTTATTGCGATCCCAGTACTGGGCATAGACCCTCTTCAAAGAGAAAACGGCTTAGGCTATAGCCTAATATACTTGTAAACGTAAATCTTTTAACGTGAATATTAGGGATTTATAGAGAATATTGTCATAATAGGCTATCATGATTGCCTATTTCTATTAAATTTTCTACGAGCGCTTAAAAGTTCAGCCAAGCGAATAATAGTATATTACGCTACCACAACTGCGAGACGGATCAAATCCAAATCCAATTTCTATTAAACTGGCTATATGAAGGACGTTATCGAGAACACAATGATTTTTCCCAAGTCCTTTGGGGCAACAAGTTGATGAAATATTTGTTCAATCGCGTGTATAACGTAGTTTCATTTATTTCACTTCACTCTACTCACTCGACTGAAACAACAATAACCTTCGGCGGATGTGAACCAGCAATAAAATTCAATGGCAATTTTATAAGCTACCTTGGCGCTATGAAAGTAATTTTTGGTATGGAAAAACACCAGCTCCATAATAAAATATCCTCGGAATTGAAAAACAATATCTACGAGTATATGAACTAAGTAATCATTTATGTTATTTAATACTTAGTATTAATAAGCAATAATGTCCTAACTAGTTTTGAGTAGTTGTTTCTCTATCAGTTTAATAAGAAAAAATTAAGTATGACAAATACGATGAATAGGGGTGATATATGATTTTATGTATGAACAAGCAATATTTGCAAGTTTTTGCTGTGCTGACGATGAAATTGCTGGCCTCTAGTAATACATAATTCATGAACATGCCACCTCTACTGCAATGCAGAAGGCTACGAACGATGAGAGCTCTTCATATCCTGAGCATCCTCTCAGCTTCCGCAGTTTATCTACAAATGCCGTGAAACACGTGTCTACTTAACAGCCCAGCCGAGCGTTTTTGCTTGCTTTTAGTAACTAAATATTAAATTGTACACATTAAAAAAAAAAGCGTGACCAAATATATACCGTTTTTTTTAACTTTACTATAATACAAAAATACAGTACCGCCATAGATGGCAGTAATAAAAATAATTATAAACAGAATTCACTTTAACATACTTTCACTTTGATATAATTTTTATTAAAAAAAAATGTAAACTATTTTATTTTTTTATTATTTATTGAATAAAAGTACCAAACGAGAGTGCAGGCCACCTAGTGGTCACTGCAACCCATGGACTTGCAACTTCAGGCAGTACCTTATTCCTACCTGAGATCGCAAATAGATGCGTTGCTACTTTTGAGGACTAAGATAGTCGCCTCGTATTTATTGAACTCCGACAACCACACCCTCCTTCCGTAACACAATAAATTGCTTTACGGTAGAATTGGTTGTCGCGGTGGCACTTTCCCAAGACGCGGCCTACCTTCTGCGCTTTTAAATTCAACCCTTATTGTAACATCATGTTTTTTTCTAGAAATCCCTTTAAGATATTCACCACTGGTAAATATATATCTACTATTTATGTAGTTTTTGTAATTGTACTTTATACTAGTATATGGAGCCAGTAACTGGTGCAAAAATTCCGACCCATTGGGTGCAGTCGCTGCCAACAGTGCCAACTACAAAGCATAAACTTTTTATGCAATTTTATACAGATCAGTTCTGACGGGATAGAGACTTGTGCAGTCAGTCTTTCTATTCAATGAATTTAAATAAAATCTGCGCGAAGAAAATATTGTATTTTTAATATTTTGCTCTTGTCTTGTACCTTGTTGTACATTTGTGTATCATCATCAACCCATCATAGTCCCACTGCTGGGTACTGGTCTTCTCTCGTGTATACCACAAAATAATCCCACTAGTCCTACTAATATAATAAATGTAAAAATTATTACGTTTGGATCTTTGCATGTTTAAATGTTTGTTACCTATTTACATAAAACTTGGTATAGTTCATAACCTGGATTAACACATAGGATACTTTTCTAAATAATGGATACTTTTCTAAATGGCTAATCCGCGCTGGTGAAGCCGCGGATGAAAGCTAGTATTAAATAAATAGTTTCTTCCACTTTTAAATGTTTGAAACTAACTTTGGTCGATCCGAAATTCGTTTCAAAATATTCCTTATCTTTCAAATACCTATATAGCATTACAGAAACCACCGCAATTACATCTGAAGATGAATGAAGCCCGTTTTCTAAAATTCAAGATTATCTTAAGATGTATCGTGAAAGTTTTGCAGTGGATGTTAAGCCAAATAAATAATCTAGTAGAAGCTCAGGCGTACAGTGAGACTAACGACTCCGCGAGGAGGGCCCTCGACGATTCAGCTGCTCCGCGCTCGTGCACTTTTCAAGCGCTCTGTTTATGCTCCAGTTCGACCAAACTTCAATTCAGCTTCAGACACAGTTTCACTCTACCAGAGGCGTGTTACTAGGTAAGTCAGTATTAAGAAAATTCTCATACTGAGTTTAAATAGCCGTGTAGCTGTGTAATACGCGAAATAAGAGAAAGTTATTATTTTACATAAGAATATGTAAACCCTTTACCTTGTGGGCTGTAACCGTTTGTGTGTGGTATATTATCTTATTTATAATGTTACACTTCTCATGTTCAAACCAATTATTTTATATTACCTTCTAGTCTGCGTGAAATTGTTAAGGCCGAAAGTTTTAAACAGTAGATAAATATTATGCAAAGAAACTTCACTGAGTCTAACTAATGTATTCATTGTTTTATTTTATTTAATAGTTTAATAACAATTGGTATATTTCTGTGAAACTAACTGTTTTAGTATTTTACGAATACATTTGACTTGAATTATTGTACAATTACTAAAATAATCATAGATTTCCTTAAGATAAAGTAAGTAAAAATATAAAATCAATTATGTACGATGGCGGTATGTTTGTGTTAGTGTGGGCATGTGCACGCAGCATGTGTTCTATTAAATATTTGGACCTTCAGTCAATTATCCTCTACGTTGACCTACATACTGAAATCACCCCTATCCAAATAAAAACACCCTGAGGCACCCTAATAGTGTAGAAATCTCAAATCCCGCTTCTTCTCCAGAAAATTGATAAATTATTAATCATTATGATCCAGAATAATGGGTCACACTTATTCATTATAATTATTGTATAGATCCTTGATAAGTATACAGAGATTCAATTAAATCTTTATTGATTTGGGTACGTAACAAAGTAAATCCTGCTTTTTCTTCTGGAAAACAAGACGTAGCGATTTAGTTTTTTCATATTAATGGGTATGCCATAGATATTAATAAAAACTATACGTACTCATTTTACTTTTTACTCATTTAGAATACGTCTGTATAGTTTACATATGACAAAAAAGTAGTCCTCTATTTGTACGAGGAGAATCACCTAGCATACGATATTTTTCTTCAGGCTGGTTATCTTTCTTATTTTCATGATTTACGATAATAAAACTCATACTAGGTCTCGACAGCCTTATTTGAATGTGAACATACTAGCACTATATGTATGCAAATTAAAGTGTCGGAGAGATAAGCTTTAACATTACTTTCACACGGCTACAAAATTCTATACTTGAAACTTCATTGAATTCCGTAGGGGATGTACTAGTTTCTAGAAGCTCAGTAATCTGCATATTTACCTACAAGTACGGACATTTCTATCGTCTTATGCATAATGTATCATCTATAGTAGGTATTAGGTAGTAACTGTTAACTAATTAACCTGTCTACAACAAGATAGAACATAGTGTGATCAACTAAATCAAAGCAATTACTGTTTGCCGTTAGAAACATTTGGACGTCAGTGGATTAGTATCCGAAAGACAAGTACTCGTATATCAGCTAATATAATACTTATAATACTTAAAAGATATAAATTTCAACGAATATTAGTAGTTCTCAAAGGATTTAAATATCGGCATACGTAGAAGTTGATGATAAATAAAGCTACACATCTATGCAAGATTTTAAGTAGGAGTTCGATGCTATTTAAGATAGGACACATGTAGGTAGCACTTATCATCAGATTAGGTAGGTTATAAGCCCGTTATACGAACCTTTGACCACAATTCATAAAACTAAAACAAGACATACGCTTGCTTTTAAGAATATTTTATTTATTTATTTATTTATTTAAAGGTTTACCAACAGTTTTACCATGGTAATGAGTTTCACTTAAAGCTAACATCTTGTATACGTAATGACATTGTGATTTTAATAATAATTTACATGCTCATATTACCTAGTAACCGTACCTAAACTAGCAATTATTATAAATTACGTTGGTATTATTAAATCCTACTTTATTTAAGTGGGTAGGCGTATCTATAATAGCTAAAACTAAAAAAAAGTTCATCAGAGTCCTTCTTAAAGGGACCGGCAAACCGACTTACCCGCTGCGTTTTATATCTGTTTTCCATTGTAATGTTCACAACAAAAGAAAGGTTGCTTTGAATCTGCACAGAAGAGGAACTTTTAAAAAGGAAAACAACGGGTCCGTCGGATAGAACTGGCATAACTTTTATTTAACATAAATATTTTGAATCACTCCTTATATGGCTACTTAAGTAAATACTTAACTACAAATGTGGTAGACAAAGTCTAATGATTTACTTGTACAATTTATGTGTAATTTACCGATAGTCAGGAGCAGCAAAACCAGCGGCAATTTCAGTGCATCATAACAAAGAATATTACATAGGCAATCATAATATAGAGTGAACTATATTCCATTGTACATTTAAGACAATGACGCGTCCTTATCGCGTACTGCGTCGCACGTCGCCGGCTTGCTCTCAATCTCAATAGAGCTAACGCTGTGATCCTGATGTCGGAAATCTGGGCAATCCATGATATGGTCTTTGTAAATGGCTTTATTTAATAAAACTTATCTTAAGTTGAGCGAATATAATTTGATTTCTCATTTGTGCTTAACGGTATTAATTGTTAAAGAACATTTCAAACAAATCAAGTATGTACCAAGTAGACCTACATCAGGATATTTTCATTCTGATTCTTAACCAAATACATAAAAATTGATACAATAAAATATGGCATACATGAACATTTCACAAACCATATTAACGCCACGTGAACGTATTTAACACCAAATACAATCTGAAAAACCTGTATTACAGTCAAACACTATCGTCTTGAATGTTTTAAAGAGATTAGTTATCTGGGCAGTATAGGCTCCGCCCGATTCCGCAGTCAATCGACGACATCGACATTCCTATAGTGTGCAGCCGCCGTATAACGCGGCGTGTTCACTGTATCGGAGGTATTGAGAACAATATTCGGTCGTGTATCGGCGGTAATTGGCTGGGAGTGGGCGGATCGATCGTTCGATGTGACACAAATACCTCGTTCCGCCACGCAATCACCCTCAGTAATCCACTATCGACCTAATTGTTTCTTCTAATGACTACAGTTGGAATCAATTATTACAATCCATTACAAGTTGTCGTTCATTTATTACCTTGCCCAACTTGGCGGAAATAGAAACCATATATTATTACGTATCTGCTCGTTGTAACTTGTTTTCGTAACTTTGTTAATTGAGGGCATGAGCTGTTAATGTTAATCAATATGTTAATACCATTGATTTAAATTTTAAGTTCAGTACCGTTACCACACCCATTCCCGCCGTGAAACAATTATGGTATTTCAGTCGCAAAGGTGTAGGCGTTGGAACACTTTTATATCTTAGTGGGAGTAAGAATAGATGCGTTCTTATTTACTTACGACTTCAAATTGACTTTGGATACTGCTTAAGATTGACTATATCGATATCAATAGGAATCTTACTAAAAGGGTCACTAACATGTAAGCCAGGATGCCAGCTTCACGGTGAACAACAAGTGTATGTGAAGCATGGAAACTCCGCGGTCGGAAACATATTCATGGTCCAGGCAAAAAAAACTATTAGTTTCTGTCTTGAGTCATATTTCAACCAATGTACACAAAACAATATTGAATTATACAGCTAATCACTTTGTTCGTTTGTGAAAACCGTATAAAAATGTGGTCGGGACTTTATTAGGTACTTTATGGCGTTCAAACAGCAAGACGCGGGAGAATCTATTTTATAATATTATGTATTGATACAACCGTGATAGATTTAATTCTGGAAAAAAGACACGCTTTAATAATAAAATTATTATCAACTTGTATTACTTCTTCAAGATCCGAAAGACGTATTCTTCCAAAACGCCCATTTCATCGTTATCTTGATCGACTGTCACAACAAAGGTTATTTATTCATTTGCCTTTGTTATTTGCTTCTATTTAACTTCAATAATTTTGAATACCTACGAGTAGATATGCGACATTTATTATTTTAATAAATATGAGCGCGTTTCCCCCCTTATCTAAGGTAAAAGCGATTGATGACTATAACTATGTAGTAGGGTACACCAGGTTGCAACAATTTCGCTTATACCCTCCATAACACAATATTTTGACGATTTTCAAGTGGAATTGTGACAATATACAAGGTAATTACCACCTATCGTATCCACTTTTTCCAGATTTGCTCTCTGAATACGGTGATAAATAAATGAGACAATAGCACTCCTCCTCTTCTGATAATGAATTCTGATATTTTGAAAACTCTCGCTCTTCGTCATTGACAGATACCTACTCGGTTGTATAAAGCACACATGCCTGCAATGTCTTGGTTACCCCTCCCCCCTCCTGTTGTTTATAAAAATAAATCTAACTGCAGTGCGTGATCAGTCGTATAACACTGAAATTAGTTTTCGGACTTGATACGGCTTCCTTCGTCCCTTGGACGCGTCTTCCCACCATAAATGGTTCGCGAGATATTTGTGTTTTTTCAACCGTACTTTGTTTCAAGCATAACAAGTGTACCCTACAAAAGAAACTTAATTTAAAGACAAATTTGCGAATTGTATCAACAAAATTTGATCGATATCTAATATTGGATTGTTTTGTAGCGACCGGAGAGAAACGAACGGCGGCGCACCGGCCGTAAACAGCGAACTGTGCTCCATTGAAATGTTGTCTCTAAGGGCTACGTTTTATTGAAAAACTTTCCACGTTGTTTCTCGAAGTCCCAGAGCTCGTACACATCGCCAATGTAACCAGTAAGATGGAACGAATTTGCTACCGTATTCTCAATATTATTATAATATAACATACACAAAGGTTAAAGGACATCTGACAGTGTTTAAAATCGTTTCTGTATATTTGAATAAACGAGCATATTAAACACACGCAGTGCTGTAAACAGTGTAAATAGGCGCAAGGTGGTCGGAGTAAATCGCTCCATTAGGCAGTTAAAAGCTCGTCGCTATCGTCGGGACATAACTCAGGCACCCGTCTCCGCGCGGTCCTATAAATTACGCCTTTGTGCGAACGGGGCGTGCCCGCTTAAAATATGTACGACATTGTCTTCCCGGCGCACCTCCCCTCTCATATCTTCCACTGAAATCCAGCGAAGGTCATCTTTCAGTAAATTATCTATGTCTGTTCGGTAAAGCAGACTGCACTGTAACTCAGAACTTTATGTAGGTCAACCCGGTGTTACCTTCGTCTAACTGAGCATAATTTATAATTTTTCAGTATTTATGTAATTAAGGTCGAGCAGAACAATATTAAAAGTAACTTCGTAATTAATTCAGTCTTTATGTACAAACTTTATAAGTTATATTAAACATTTAAGATGAAGCTAAAGACTGTATGACTATACTTTTTATTTTGAGATTGATGCCTGAAAAAACTCAAATCTTAAAAGTGCACCGTAAAATTTGAAGGCGGTCGAAACTATAGGTGTACTGAAACTACTAATAGTGTCTATGCTTAGCCTATGCTAAGCACTACTCAATCTATAACCTAAAATTTAACCTAAAATAATGATAGAAGAGTAAAGTTTAAAAACTAATGTTGTCTGTACATTAAACGCCCGAAATTAATATTGTATCCACAGTTTGAGATTAAGATCAATTTGACGTTATACGCAACCTGTAGATCGATCTGCTATGTATTATCACTCAACGGGTTGGTTATAAGCACGCTTTTACTATTAAAATGCATTGAATTGTCAATCTTGACAGCAAATACCTATTGGATCGAGATCGAATATTAATTTTGGCCGTGAGTGCAAGTTGAATATAGCTAACGTAAGAACAGTTCGTCATTTTGATGTATGTAGATATTGTAATGGGAACAAAGGAATGTATTTCGTACGGACTCCTGAAAAGCCTGTGTTATATATGTATGTATGTACCTGTTTCTAATATTTTCCGAGTGACCGAAATTTTTCGAGTCGTCCGATTTCCAGGGCTTTACCTTACCGTTATGCTTCTTAACGTTTCCCCTTAAATCTGTGCTCGGAAACCGGAAAATTGCAGCGACATATTTTGGTCAGTTTCGTCAAATTCAGTAATTTAGAGTAAAACATATTAGCCTCTTAAATATTTATTAATAGAGAAGGATTGTAAGTCCATAAAATCTCAATTAACCATAGTTTCTCTCTCAATAGATTATTAAGGTAGGTAGGTAAAATAGGGTAATGAGTAATAGATATACATATATTTTTTATTCTACTCCTCGCCTATTCTGCTATTTTCGTATAGGTATATACGTATCTTATCTTATTAACTTAAAACTTAATTGTAATGTATATTTAATGAAGTATTTTACATATAAGCCTTCCGTAAAAATAATTGAATTGAAACATTTAATGGGACGGGCCAGATCCGCCGTCGCCACGCGCACATACATACATATCTCTTGGCTCGCCGATTCTCTATCTCTCCTACTACTTACTCTTAATATTAAATACTATTATAGAAGTAACTGATTGAAAGAGTTGAGCTATCTCAATTATTAAGATTTTTTTTTTATTTTAGTATTCAAATATTTAGATAATATCTACCAAAATTGTTTATTGTATTCTTAATAAAGAATATTATTTCTTTCAAAAAATCTGAGCATTTTGTTTCTGATTATGCCATATTTTTGTATTAATATGTCCTTTAAAAAACTATCCTTTCATGTGTATTATGTATACAAAATGGTTTCGATATTTCACGTCTGCTAAGCATTGCGTGCCGGCAAATTTTTTAATATTAAAACCCATATTAAAATTTGTTGGATGCTTTGTGAAGATAAATTAACAATTTTGAAAATTACAAATGAAATTGAAAATTACAAGTTGGGGTTTTTTGCGTTGAGGATTGGGTTTATCACGGTTTTATTTTTAAAACTTTCCAGTTAGTTTAATAACTACTAAAGTTTTTGAAGAAGGTGACATCTGTATGACTGCGGTGCCACCCGAGGTTAAATATATGTACCTACGTAGGTCTATGGTTTGCAACACCAGGTGGCATGTACGCTCGTTGTTTTTTTATTTATTGAATAAATGTAGCAATCGAACATGCAGGCCACCTACTTATATCTATGACATCCATATGCAAATTCATGCGGTACCCGAAATAGCAAACAGATGCGTTGCTTTACGGTAGATTTGGGTGTGGCCTACAAACTTTTTCTTCTTTACTATTTCTTTCCAATAAAAGAATACGTTTAACTATACGCGAACTTCATCTGTAGGCTTAGTTTAAAGGTGCAAATTTTCATTAAAAAGATGCAATTTGATGAGTCTGTTTGGGAAAATCAAAGCTTTAGTAACATTCTTAGTCTATGGAATCAACAGATGCCTACCAACCAAGTCAGTCCTACAAATTCTTATGTTAAAAATAATAATTAGATGTATTTATATGTAAAGAAATGTACCTATGGACCTACCTGCAGATTTATAATGCAAAAAAAAGACACACAGATAATAAACAATATATAAAAATTCGTCAAATAGGTACTGTTTTCGGAGTAGGTACATACATATGTACCTATGTACATGAACTGTTTTAGTCCGTTTAATTAAAAAACATTTAGCTACATAGTATTACACAAGAGAACTACAAGGACCACCTTAAAAATTATTGCTACTTTTCTATATAATATAAAATTCCAAAATATGATTGAACCAAGATTTGAACGCACGGTGTCCCCACCGGGTTTCCGATGCCCCTAAAACATAAATAGAAATCACCGATCATTACTTGACTGATCAAAAGTTAAGATAACGCGAACGAACCTATTACAGACGCAAAGGTGAAAATAAGTAAAGATGTGGGTTGTTCCCGTGTCATTAGACCCTAACAAGGCTTTTGAAGCCGCCGGAGCAGTGATCGGAGCTCGGTCAAGCGCAAGAGATAATACCGCACCCCACTCCCACCCCCACCCACCCGACTCTCCATTTACAATTGTTCACATCCTAGTTGTAGCTTAATACATGACAGCATTCGATATAGAGTAGGTAAGCCGCATGTGCAACACGTTCGTTACAATACATTGTCACAAAACATTAATTGATGTAGATACCTAGGTACCTACCTACCTACCTAGGAACAATTTAGTTACAGTAGGTAATCCTACTAATATTGTAAATATGAAAGTTTGGATGTTCAATCAATCCCGCAAAAATGGCTAGACAGATTTGGATGAAATTTGGTGGTATAGATATCTAATTCAGAACATGGATTAACTTTGAATACTTCGGCATATGCCGCCGTGCGACCGAAGCCGCGGGCGAAAGCTAGATAACTTACTTACTATAATTTAAATGTATATTAGCAATGATATCCTATAGTTTAATAATAATAAAAAATTTTCGTACCTACCTGTAATTTTTAGAAATTATGTGCATACATATTCATCCATCCATCCATCAGCCTTTAGATGTCCACTGCTGACATGGGCCTTCGACCAGCCGTGCGCCCTTTGAATCCAGCGCTTCTTACGGTTACATATTAAATACGGAGTGCATTTAACATATTCATGCTCTGTTGTCATTTCGGGATGTTAGATTTTTCAAAAATATGGCACTTGTGCAACTGCGACATCTATTCTGGTTATAGGTACCCTAACAATATTTCATTAAATACCAAATTCATCCACTTTTAATCTTAAAAGTCTCCCAATGATAAGAACTAAACTTCAGCTCATCGATAGCCTTAACCTCGTCAAAATTAAGTAAAGTCGGTTAAAAGGAATTCAATTTTCTAACGTTATCTTATTATATCTAGATAGATATATCGGTCTATAAATATAGAGACACATTTTCACTATCACGTTACAATATTCATATCTACACAATTTTCACGGGTGTATTGTCTTTGTATTTAAAAAGTTAAATAGCTTGTATTATAATAATCATAGTAGAGACAAATATCTACATACGCAACACCCCCACAAGTATGTATTTAACTAACATCACACACCAAGCATTGGCAAGTGGGTGTCCTACGAGATGTCTTCAGTAATGGATTTAGGTGAACTAATGGAAGCGAACCGCAGGGTTTGTGCTGCGGCCTTGCGGCGAGAGGCTACGCCTCCTAAGAGCCGACGACACCTTCATACGCGCTGATATTCTGACAGATGTGTCGTTTAGTACGGTTAAACTAGGATATAGAAATGAAAAAGAATAAGGCGTAATACGTATAGGCAAAGTAAAAATAATTTATGAAATATTTATAATTTATAGTTTTGCTAATCTTAGGTAGGTACTTACCTAATCGCATATTAGTCGAAATATCTTTTTATTAGGTATACTGGATGGCTTAATGGGAGATATAACAAACCAGGTTTTAGCCACCAATAGGTATAATGATAAGACATGGTTAGGAAGAGCATTTCATACACTTACTCCATCAACATTACTTCAGAAGTGCCTACCTATTACTTAGTTAAATAATATGGAAAAACACGTCTGTACCTTTACATTGAATTTAATGCCTGTCACTGGGTGCAAAATCCTAAAATACTTAAACCCCTTTAAAGTAATATAATTATTAAAAGGACTTTTTACATGCCCTACACTTAAATTCTAATAGATGGTAAAGTTGATTCTCCCGCTCAGTTATGCTCTGATTTTTCCAAATAGTAAATATTGAGATTTTGTAAAAACCATGCTGCATTACTATTAACTACAACTTTGTGAAGTTGCAATGCGACAAAATGTGCAATTTAATGCGCGTGAATGTAATTGTATTACTGGCTATGCTCACGGGAAAACGGCCAGAGTGCTTCAAGCGTGCGTTACGTAAGAGGATTTTGGGGGTGAAAATGAATGTTGTGTTATTGTAAGTATTATTATAATTATTGTAATTTCGTATTATTAACACTCTTATTTCGTAAAAAGACTAGTTATTACATTTTTTACAATTAAACAAGGCAAAACCTGAACATGGGAGAGGTGTTACTCAAACTAAATGATAGTCAGCTCAGCACTAGACGGACGACCGTGTCGAGGTCGATGGAACAGAAAACAGACATAAAAAAAAGATTTTCAAACGAACTGTTATTCTTGCAATGGAAAATGGCTACGAACTTACTTCATAATGGATCGTGGCTGCCCAACTAAGCAATGCTCTAAAAGAAAACTTCTAGAAAAGTGCTCGGTAATGTTTGGCGACCTAATGTACCGGTGTGATTTATCATACCTATGCTATGAAGCATTACATTTACTGCAGATGTAATGAATGAAAAACTGAACGCGGGTAACCTTTGGTGAATCGTTTCTGTCGTTTGTTTCTGCAATTTGTACGACTGTCACACACGCCCACTATCTCCCACACGTGATCAAAGGACACTTAATGTAAGGATTTGACATAAGGCTGATACAACCAAAATGGTAATGATTTGACCTTCGTTTGACTCTGATTTCAAAAGTATGCTATAAAAGTATAACGACTAATGCCCGAAAGTAATAATCTATCCATAGTTTGAGATTGACATCGATCTAAGTTTACACGGAATCTGTAGATTGATCTGCTATCTGTTATCAACCTCCGGATTTTGTTATCTTATTGACATGCTTTTACCATAAAATGGTTTGAATTATCAACCTTGAGAGCAAAAATTATATTGAGGTCGATTATTAATTTCGGCAGATAGACTTTAATAGGTATACGTTTTTAGTCTCTTCAATTTTTTTTTAGTATTTCTATCTGTGCCGCTATCAAAATGGCGAGCTATCTGAGGAACTGTCCAATCTACACTACACCATCCGCTAGACTGTTCATCCACATACGCCCGAAATTAATATTCAATCTATTCATAAACTCTATCTATCAGTGGAGGGCTTAGCTAAAATTATATTGTAATCTGTACGCGAGACTTTTCGCGCGCCAAAAAATTATAGATTACAGAACTACCTCACTGCAAATCGTTTATAAACTCAGATTGATCTAATCAATCGATAGATTGAATATTAATTTCGGGCGCTAATCGGCATTCGTGGCAATCCACTGTCAAATTTAAACTTTCAATCTTGCCACATACGTCCAAGTCTTATCCAGCCTCATCAACAGTTAGGAGACTTGACATTTTAGTGGGAAGTGATGATTCATAGTTTAATCTTCAAAGAACAGTCTAAGTTCAAGTTTCTGACTAAATTCAACTAATTAAATCACTCGCGAGAGATGCGGTTCCATGTGTAATTCAAAGCAGTTATCTGCCTAAATTATATTTTGGATCCTCTATATATCTGCAAAAGTTAGTGCTTTGATGGCTTAACTTATGATATGCTACTATATGCCATATCCACAGATTCTAAATGCGAAAAATTAATTTAGTAAACAATATAACATAATAAAACTTTCCGTAATTTTATTGACCTGTTTTATAGGGATATTGTTTTAGAATTAATTTTTAATAGAGCCAACATACTAAATGTAAATATTTACTATGTCTATATAATATATTAGATTTCCCTCATTTGTCCAACTTGTCTATTTAAGTATTTATCAGCCTAACATTATTAGACAGGTCTTGGAAATGTTTTACTTTCAGTATATTCCAGTACAGGAGTTATTTTATATACATTAACTAGCTTACGCCCGCGGCTTCGCCCGCGCAATATTCGACTTAGCCAGGGCAATTATCGTAAAGAAAAGTATTTTATGTGTTAATTCAAACTATCCGTGTACCAAACTTCATCCAAACCGGTCCAACTTTTTTTGCGTGATTCAGTAACAAACATTCATCCAAGCTTTCGCATTTATAACATTATTCCTTCTTGTATTTGTTCACAATT
>DWNH01000261.1:0-16948 GCA_018249895.1 Tiana niger
GCCCGACTAGTTTCAAACCTGACCGAGGTTCATAATCATGAGCTCCCGTCGGTCGCAGCGAGGTCGCGGCGGAGACTAAATTACGCTAAATTACGTGAATTATAGGTAATCCTGCCATTAAATAACCTACGATATTTCTGTTATTTGTGCAGTCGTTCACATATCGAACACATATCACGCGAGGCCGCGTTTGCGCAACCCTCACACATGTTGGAGATAAGAAAGCGTACTTTTATCCAGCGTATGGCCGACCATTGGCCTGGAGAGTTTCCTAACGTAAATATTTATAGACGGCCGGGAACGCACACTTGTTCCTATGTTTGTGTCTGTCATTCAACGCGTCTGAAACGTCTGCTGGTTGTTTCTTGATCGAATGTAGATACTATTAGGTAATGTAAACATGTATTTTTAGCGCTGTTTAGGTAAAATAAGTTACATAATAGAGGTATTAATTATATATTATTTATTTTTAAAAAACTGCACCAACAAGATAAATACTAATTAAAACACATATTAAATAAATAATACAAAAAATTAAACTGCCTTACCTACCCCTGGTAAAGGTACAAACTGTAGGTGCCTTAAATTAATATAATATAATAAATAATAAATAAATATAATATATATAATAAATAAAAATTATTATTCATAATGAAATAAAATCTCTTTCTAGTTTTTAGTGTAATTTATTTCATTCCAAATATTGCAATATTATAATATTTACCTACACATTTATATAACTGTTTAATAATATAAGTTTGCAGTAACTTGTAAGCATTTAGTTAATTATTCTAAAATTTTTGTTTAAACCAAATTAATATACCTAAGGATATAAAAATCGCAAAAAGAAATATAGTATAGATTCAATAGCCATTCTTTGTTTCTAGATGAATATCTAGAATGAATATTAAATAAATATCTAAAATGAAAACAAAATTAGGAACATGTTAATTATAGGAAAGCAAACTTTTATTAAAGTATGATATCACAAATAAATTTCTTTTTCGCTTCCTTTGCTACTTCATGAAGGCGCAAAAGGGACGAGGAACAAGTAGGTACCTATGAGTTTTCATACAAAATTTTAAATTGCAGGTAGCTATACAATATCTCATATCGGGATTCAGGGACGCCTATTACATTTAATCTTGTTAATCTCGATAATCTTGTTATTAATTTGCTTAACACGTTCGCCACCAGCAAATTTATTACCAAGGTAGATATTTACACTTGTCAACAGAATACTTATTGTTAGCATTTGTCACGATGTAATTACACTATGCTATACTATGGCTAAGTGTGGGAAATTATTTTTTTGCCCCATAAAATCCTGTATTTTATTTTGACAATTTGGTTTCAATTACCATATTACCGTGCAAAGTAGCAATACTAACAAGAGTAGTAGCATTATTTGTCGCGTTATGTATGTTTTTCTTTTGTTGGCTGACATGTTTTACAGCTGTAGCTTGTGTAAACAGAACATGTCGGTTCTATAGGTGTGAAATATTGTTGGCAAATTTATTGGTTGTAACGCGTATTGTTGGCTTTCAATCGCTATGTATGGGAGGGGTCTCGACCTTACAAGGGGATTCTTGAATTTTGAATATAACAATGCTGCTGTCTTAGAACCATCCCTCACTTATTAAATTTCGATCATATTTATTGCTAGAGCATTATACCTAATTTATATTTTCGTTAGAGTAGATATAGGTAGGTACCTACCTATATAGAACATTTAAGAAAATTTTACCAACTTTTACTTACACGTGAATTTAAAGATCTAGTGTAGATAAGGCAGTAGTAGGCCACGACCTTGCCATTGACATAAAATTATATAATTTACGTATAACCTATGATTATTTGTGGTGAAATTAACAGACGATAAAATTAAGTTTATACTCACAATAAAACGTGAGTGAGTTGCCGTCATAAAGTCTCGCGTTTTTTATTGGTGGCAACTCGGCGATGGTCGAGTGACGCTTGCAGTTTGGTTAAACGGCAGTTTATGGCTATTTTACCTCCATTAATCGCTTTACTACGCACCCGCGCCTCCACTTCGCCACCGAAGACAACCCTTTACGTTCGCTAATGTTCCTCTCCTATTAATACCTCTTTAACATCATAAACATGTCATTTTGTTACTTTTTGTATACAAAATTACTGGTAAAATGAAATATTTGTTTACATTGGTTCTAATTATTTGTATAGCATTATTAAATTAAATATTAAAGTAACTAAATCAATGTTATATTGTACTTATGGGTCTCTATAAATATTTAAACTAACATGAGCTGTTATATAGACACAGTATGTAATCATTTATGAAAAACAGCGTATGATTATGTTATAAACGGTGTGCTGATGAAAAAACGGAACTGGCGGGCGGGCGGCAGCCTACGAATGACGGGTGCAGTAATAAGTGCGGTATGTCCTCCCGCCGCTAGATGGCGTCGATGCGCCGCGCGCCTGTGTGCTCGTGTCGCACACCGCTGCGCGCCGCGCCGCCACTCCGCGCTCGACCGCGCCGTAGATCGCGCGCTTCGTGTCTTTGCCTTCCGTGGCGCTAACACATTACGATACTCTCGCGACTTCGTATTCACCTCCGCGAACTACTTCACTACACTTGTCGGGATTTGATCAGCACTTGCAATAAATACTTAGTTAAGCAAGCTTTAAAAGCTGCGTGACGTCGATTTAATTCTTAAAATAGATTGTTTTGTGATACTTGGACTTAAATTTCTTCGAGGTTGAAACCTGTGTCGGAACTCTGCACGTCCGTAACGTGCGCCAGTACGACAGATTTCTAGTAGCCTCGGATAATCTTTGAACCGCTGCGGTCGTCTCTCGTCCGGTTGGCTGGCTAAATCGGGAATCGCGTTTTGACTTTCATGTGCCGTTGCTGCGTGGTGGTCGCGTGTGCACGCGGTGCGATGTGCCCGCGGCGCGCGTGAACGGACGGTGATTCTCCCGTTCCCCCGTGGCTTGCCCGGCCGCCACCCTGTACCCTGACAACCATGTCGGGGGCCTCGGCGCGCCCTGCGACGCGGCTGCCGCGTCGCCAGCGCCCACCACCGGGCATTCCGCCGGGCCAGCCTGGTGGACCATGATGAACGGCGTCGGCGGCGCGCTCTACGAAGAGGCGCACGCGTCGCCGCCTGGTGGCTCACCACCAGCCGCGCCAGCCGCCGCGCCGCCGTCAGCATCCAGTGCATCACCAGCCTCGGTGGGCTCGAACCCTCCACAGCCCTTGCACATTCCTGCTAAGCGCTATGAGCCGGAACCTGGTGTCATCCGGCATGCGCAGCAGCCTTGGGGCTACCCGCCTGATGCACCCGGTTCCTTCGAGCATCAATATCCGCCTGCTCCGACCTACTATAATCTTCCTGTAGAAAGGGAGCGAAAGTCAGCGCTTCCATTCTGGCCTGCCAGCGGCGGCGAGTACAAACCTTATGCAGACGGAGGATGCCATCAGAGCTTCTCACAACCCTGTTGGAACTACCCATATGGCGCCACACGAGGTGACCAGCCTCTACCATACGTGGGCGGCGAGGAACGTCGGACAGCAGTATCTGAATCTTCGGGTTTCTCTCACGACGCCTATGGTCTGAGGAACTATGCACCGGACACCGTATCGAGCGGGCCCTACCCACCTCCGGGAACCCTTCCCGGTTAGTAATATCTCATGTAATTTTTTAAAATAATTATGCTTTTCCTCGAACCTTGCACTCACGTTTTTTTTGTTGTTTGTTTGTGATGCACTATTTGTAATCATTACCTAACTTATCGGTAGACGAACATGTGCTAAACATTTTCAAGATTTGTAAACATTAGACTTCATTTAAGTAGCCGAGCCAATTCCGCCTAGTTAGTAATTGGAAGTTGCAAGTTTCTTGGATACTTATTGTTATGTTGTGTAGTGATGTTGATTATGATTGTTGTATTTTTGTGATTAATCGAATACTGATGAGTAGCTTTGTAAATAATTTTATTATGAGTTTGTCAACCTTGACCGAGGGGTTTTTATCGCTGCTTGCTACTAGATGGCGCTGGCAAGCGCACACACTCGCAGGCTTTAGATGGATGTGTGCGGCACGCATACAGCGAGCCCCTCGGGTCGGCGGGTGTGGGTGTGACACGATCCGTAGAGTAAGGACACGTTAATGCACATTGCATTATTTGATTTTGTTTCTTTACAGGCCAAAAGATCTTGCACGTTAAGTTTTTTTTATGATTTGATTTATTTATTTTGTAATATTATGTGAAGTTATTCTGATTATAATTAGAATTGTAGGTACCTACGTGTTTACTTTTTGTTCGTGACAAATACGCAAAAAATAAAACATCTTGCGTACTTATTCAAACAAAAAAAACCTAAGTATTATGACAAAAGTCATTTTGTTCATATGTTTTAACATTACATCTTCTAGTTGTAGAACTCGATGTCTTATAAGTATTCTATATAAAAACTAATTTTCCGGTGAAGTGTCATTAAGCTCAATAATTTAGCATTTCCAAATTCCATTGTAAGAAACAGGCAATGCCTTTAAAAGCAATTGAACGCTCAAATCAAAACATTTTCCCACAGAGCACCATAAATTTGATGAATGAACGAAACACGTGCTACAAATGTTTAAAAACGAACCGTAAGCACCGTTTTATAGGCAATGTAAAACGGCACTATACTACCGACAATAAATTAAAGTTTACGTAAAATAAGGCGCCAATAAAAATGTATAACTAATAAATAAACACGATACCTGAGCGTTAAGACAATAAACCGACGATCTTTGAGTAGCTGCAATAAACCAAATATTGCTACAATAAACACATAATAGGCTGATGAGCTGACGATAAAAAGTAGACCGATGATGCTGGTGTCGGTAGCTTGTGCATACGTACCATACTCAGTCGTCCATATATTATATCATTTTTATGATATCGTAAAACTGCGTCATTGACATGCAATAATACTGGTTTATTTCCCAAATCGTAGTAAATAGTAATTAAGATACTACCGCTACCGCCATGTCAATATGAGAACATTAAAAAGCCTCCATTCATATGCGCTCGCGGCTAGTTCGCTTTCGATTGCTGCCTAGCCATAAAGATGGGTTTATCGCACCTCTGTTACGGCAGAGGTGTAACTTGACATAATTTTACGTAAAACGCGAATATAATGGCCCATTAAAAGGAAACAATTGTTGAAAAAGTTATACGAGTGTTCACGTCATTTTATGATTGTATGTTTACAGCCCACCTGATGTTGACATTGACTTTGATTTGAGCATTTATGACTTACTAACGGTTTGAGAAACACTTAAGTTTAGATAGGCTGACAGATAGAGCTCGGCGTGAAGGCTGATTTCAAGTTGTTGCATTCAGATTGTGTACATATTACTTATTGACACTGAGATGTCTACTAGTAATTTGAATAAAACTGTTTATGCCCTTTTGGCTTTGGATTGGATTTTAAATAATATCAATTTAATCGTAAATAAACCATCATTTCATTTATTATCATGATTTGTGTACAACTTAGTATCTATGAGTTCTTTCAGAAGCACATTGCAAATAGAAGAATTAGTAGACATCTGAAGCGTTGAAAAATCTTCTCACACAACAAACCAATGTCACGAAATCACGAGTGTTATGCAGCTCTGATAACACTTTTCAAGGGATTGTCAGCCTTACAGCTTTGTAATACGCTTGTCGTTTTCTTTGACAGTTGGTAAGATAATGTTGTATACGAAATAGAGTAAGTCCGTGGTCGGGTAGGTAACTTTTATGGGCGAACAGAACCCGCACTTTTATTGCCACTGATCGCTACCTATCTCCTCATAATTGACAACTCAACTTGTCATTATGTTTTATTTGAACAATTGTCTTTATTTAGACAGATATATGTATACTGGCAAAATATATATTATTTGCATACTATAAAATAAAACTATAGCAATAATTTCTTGAATGAATGAAAACCGTTATTAGAAGATACTTTAGGGTGGTCGATTTTAGATACAATGTTTTGAAATATATTTTATTTGTAAATCACTTTGATTGTAATAGAAAATATTGTAAATATCTTCTCTCTTTTAGTTATTTCAGTAATACAAAACACGATTACATATTCTATATTTTTTATTTATTATAATTTATAAGTCTTAAACTTAATTTCATAAATTTTAACACAACAAGGTTACATATATTGTAATCATTATACGTGGCTTAAATGAAGCAAATTCCCAGTTTTCACATTATAAAAATAAATTCAGAAAAATTAATCACTTCCATGTAATGTAGCTTTTACAATCCAAGATAGAGGAATAACTTCATGTAATATTATTCATAATGTTGTCGTCGACGATGTTGCGGTAGGTCAGTTTTACGAACCGTTCGTTAGCTAACGGCTCAAGCTTGGGTGGGATGTCACCATTTCACTTGATTTTGCGATTGTTATAGGTATAATGTATTCTTATAGGTTTTAATAATTCGATTAACTAACAGAAACGCACATAAAAGACCTTTTTTTATTTAAATAAGCGTGTCTTTATAATATTTCATAGCATATTGTCGCACTAAATAGGAAATATGAGCAGCTACTGAAAATATAAAGTTTGCTAAATAAAAAAAGTAAATAAGTACCACAAACTGTCGTTCTCCGGTAGTTAACAAACTCTATTGCCTGTGGTGCAATTAATATTTTCTCTCTAAATGAAACAATTTAAAAGCATTATACGCATGAAAAATGATTGAACCTAGCAAAAGTAACGTCGTAAACGTTAGAGCGTTCGAGATGCGAGCATTCATTACGGAACCGACATGACTCGAGTATAATGCGTTAAACAATGAGGCATCTATTTCACAACGATTCCGAAGTACCGTACGGAATAATAGGAAATGGTGCAGTATGTTGCTTGCATCGAATATCGAGAAGGTCGTGGGTCGCATACAAAGTTTCCGCCGATGATCTCATCAAAAGGACCGCTCACATAAATCGCGCTGTGCAAATCCTAACGCCCGTTCCTATTCCGCGCCGGTACAATTGTTTCTGTGAATGTTGCATAGAAATAGCTAGTTAAAAGCTACACTGCGGTCTTACGCTCGACGCATGAGCATTGAATGTGCATCGAGGTAATTAAAACTAGCACTGTGTTTTAAATACATTGGTCGCGTGTGAACTTATGAATATTGAAATATCAGTATAAGTTAGTAAGCGACAATGCACAACAATGTAAAATAAAATTAAAAAATGTCTCATGTCGAATATATTGTTAATTAAAAAAATATATATAAATACCCAATCGTGCGAAAAGCATATAAGTAGTTACAGGTGTAGATACCTAGAATAATTTTATAGCACAATGAAAATATAAATATCTATTTAACATACATTTTGTTGTTCTGTACAGGATCACTCTCCATGTCAGTAGGAGTCGGTGTGGGCTGCGGCTCATCGAATCCTCTCGACTGGACCGGTCAGGTGACGGTGCGCAAAAAACGCAAACCTTACTCCAAGTTTCAGACCCTCGAACTCGAGAAGGAGTTCCTATTCAATGCTTACGTATCTAAACAGAAGAGATGGGAGCTCGCGAGAAATTTGAACTTGACAGAAAGACAAGTAAAGATATGGTTCCAGAACAGACGAATGAAGAACAAAAAGAATTCGCAGCGGCAGGCGGCTCAGGCAGCGCAGAATAACAACAATAATTCCAACGCCAACAACCACAACCACCACGCTGGCCACCACCACGCGCCGCACCACGTGGCGCTGCACCACGCCGCGCCCGCCAAGCACCATCAGTGACCCGCGCCCTTCTCTGGGACTTACCCCCTTCATCACGGTATAGCGAGCTAAATCCGCAGGAGGAAAAGTTCCAAAAGACTCGAGTGTGTTTGTGATGGTCGTACTTAATCAGTTCCAAAAGGTAGGCACGTCCGAAAGTTGTTTCTTGATATTGAACGTTATTCGCTGTACCGTTTCGTACGTAAATGGACGCTCAACCGGCCCTCGCCGGCGCGCCGTGAGTCCCAGAGAATCTCGTAGTAAGATAATTGTGTTGTCGATTTGTGTATAGTATTAATTACGAAATTATGTTCTATAATTTTACCGAGACTAAGTGTATGAGTAGATAACGATTCCTGATATTATTAATATCTAGTGTAGCGCTGAGTATATTATGTATTTGAAATATTTAAGTATCGAATTACGAATAAACATAGACGTCACCGATGATTTATAGTTTCTAGATAGTTTATTGAAAAATGAATTTGTGAAATATTTTGTGAGACTGCTTTATTGTTGTATTCGTATCGCTGTTCGGAGGATGGTTTAGTTAACTTTTATTTCGTTACCAAATTGTTGAATTACTCGGGTTGCTTTGGTGGCAGTTGTAGAAGTATCGTTTTGCAGCATGTGCGATGTCCATAGATTAAGTAAATCGGCAGATACATTGCCAATGTGTTACATGTTCTATTGACTAGTAGCGTGTCATAAATCGCACGTAGGCAGAGGTAGAATCCATGTCATGATCAAATATTTATTACTGTTTAATTTCTTATCTCATTATTCATAAATTTTGTTATTTAAATTATGGATTTCTGAAAAAGCTTTAACTCGGTTCCAGTAGAATTATGCATTAAGTTACTGTTATGACTCTTTGAAAATATTGAAGTTGATGTTATAATCAATTTAATTAGGTAATATGGGCAAGTGCATTAATATTGTCCTTTATTAACTCATTGTACTGTTCGCTTAAGCCTGTCTATTGCTTTATATTTTTGTTTTAGTTGAATATTTTATTATTTATTTATACACAAGTAAAACTGCAATCTATAGAATTAATTATTATGTTCACATATATCTTCTTTATGTCAAATCAAATTAATTTTAGGCTTATATTATACGCAAAATATTTGATTTTTTTAATATGACATATGACAAGTGTACCTGTAGTGGCCGACATAATACTATCATCATCTCTGTTTAGATGTCATCTCGTACTACTTAGCTAACTACATCTTCCATGTTTTATCTTGTAATATCTATCTATGTAATAAATGTTCTAATGTAAACTTAGTAGTTTACGCGGTTCTATTTCATTAAATCTGTATTGTCCCCTAATCTTATAGATGTATGTAAAGTAGGTGTTTTGTACAATGGCGGCCTCGTCTAGGTAACCGAATTTCTACATAAGTGCAAGGCATCTTAGATATTTATGTATGTGTGTATACAGCAAAGTAATTATCTCGACATGACCATAAATTGGCCAATGTTTCATCCTACAAACGAATGGACCGTAGATAAAATCTAAGTTACGTATAGTCATGTACCTACATGACAAACATGAATTTGTTATGGCACTTATGACTGAACAAACAATAAGTCATTACGGATCCGATTACGTATTAATCCACGACTGTAAGTACTTATAATGAAGGCAGTCTCAATGCCAAAGTTAAAAATGTATCTAAGAGGAATAAAAGAGATATGGGACAGTTAAACAGTACTAAGTTTCTTATACAATAATCAACAATTTTTAGTACTAAATTTATTTA
This sequence comes from Tiana niger, assembly GCA_018249895.1. Taxonomy (NCBI): domain Eukaryota; kingdom Metazoa; phylum Arthropoda; class Insecta; order Lepidoptera; family Hesperiidae; genus Tiana; species Tiana niger. Next base: position 9,553 of record DWNH01000261.1, read on the forward strand.
TTTATATCATATCAGATAAAAAAAAAACATCAAAACCTTCGTGAACTAAAGTGATAATACTAAGAATTTTAATATTTTGTAAGCATAATGATGTACATGGTCAATTATTTTCTAGAAACTTAAACACAAAGTACAAACATACATTGTTAAGAAGAGTTTACTATGCTGTAAACACACTAACACGAGGTTTAAGTTATTGACGAACGAATCGTTTTAATACTAAGCATTTTTATCCAGTAAATTCAGGCCACAATATGACTAACTGGAAAGCATTTTTTGTTTTATCGTCACATTATTTAATAATTGAAATTCATAATACAACTAATGTTAAAAAGGAGATACTCACTTAAATTCAAATTTCATATTATCAACGGCGGAGTACTTATATCTAACTAAACTATTGTAATAAGTTTTGTTTTTGTAAGTGAATGAAACAAATTGCTTTTCAGTAGTCTATACCTAAATTCGCTTACTCTATTATGATTGTATATTCAATGATCTTATTCTGTAGGTATCGCTACTAGAATTATACCTACTTACCTTTACTATGTAATTGTAATAAATATTACTTAAAGGTCTCGTAATTATCATTGTACAGTTAAATTAATGTAGTGAATCACGCCAGACAGTGTGAAATTTTGTTAAGTAATATCTAATGAATAATTAAAATGATTGTGCTCTCGACAGTTTTATGACGAATTTAGAAAAGAATGTATGAAAAGGGGAAAAGATTAAATATTTCGTCGTGTCTGGGATGCTTTTATTTCATAAACAATATTAAATATTAATTACATATACAACAAATGTTAAGAAAGAGTTATGGTAACCTCAAACATTGAACAGCACCATTGACTACTAGTAAGTATCTACATACCTACCAACATTATCATCATCATATTATTATCATTGTCCCACTATTGGGCGCAGGTGTCCTACCCGTTTTTTATTTTATTTTTCATATTCCCACCTAAAATTACTCTAGTAGAGATCGATAGTTACCGAAAAGACCGCCTTTTTTGGCAGGTATAAGTTATTAATTTTCTTTTCTTTATCAAGGTACTTGAAGAAGTCCATATTGACCCAATGCCTTAGGTAACAGGGAACTTGATGACTCTACTTAGTACCGTTCTTCCAAGTGTTACTGTAGAAACAGTCTTTGGGCTTTTGTTTCCGGCCTTGAATACTAGTAGTTTACTCTTCCTAGACTTATATCTATGGCAACATACACATTCTTCTCACACATACCGGTACCAAACAAGAGCTCTGATTGATGAATTCAACAGAGCTATATAATTCGCATAGGTCACGTTATGAAATCTTCCCCATTGATTAAATTTCTACTACAGGTTGGTTGTCTGCATCGATCAGTATATTTTTAAGCAAGTTGAAAAACCAAGGTGAGATAAATCCACCCAATTTCGATCCGCGCTTCTATCTGTTCTACTTAATATGAATAGTCTACCTAACTTTATTTATTTTGTGTTCAACAATATAGGTAATACAGTCAAACCTGGGTAAGCGAAAGTTCAAGGGAGCACAATCTCATTCTCGCTTATAGAGGTTTCTGTTTCTCGCTAATAGAGGTTTTGGGAGCTTAAAATGACGGGTCCTGGCTATTACTCTCACTATATATTTGACGACCCGTGTGGTGTAGTGGTTACCATGCCGGTCCATCATTCGAAGGGTCCAGGGTTCGATTCCCGGCGGGGCAGAGGTTTAAATGATGAATTTAGATTACTGTCCTCGATCTGGATGTTAGTGTAATTGTCTCTGTGTGTGGCCATGCTACCCACGATACAGGATCCTAGAATCCTAGTGTGGGGCTGAGTCTAAAGAGATATTTAATTTAATTTTTTTTTTATTCTTATCGCTCAAAGGAGATTTATGTCCCCGTCCAAATACATACCTATACACATATGCACATATGTATGTATGTATGTACGTCGACAAAAGATTATCGATAATGATACAAAAAAAATATAAGCTCAAGTTATGTGTATGACAATTTTAATCATATTTCTAATGAATCTGTAAATTCCAATTTTTGCATTTGTACTAAATAACTAAACATGTTAAAGCGTGTATAAAGTAAATATTTCAGGTAACAAAATACCGTAAAAATTAAGACGTGCGTCGGTTTCGCGAGGCGACTAGCGGTCACCACTCAGCGCGCTCTCACTTAATGTCATAAATAACTTTGTCAATCTGCTAACTTAACAGCATAATTTATCCGTCGCAGGACAACATAACGAGCAAAGCCGATAATAAACCAGAAAAGCCATGGGTGATAATAGCTGCCCGTAAATAATGATCCTTGATTGCCGGTCCACACCTCAACGCAGGTCGTCGCTAAACATAATACCGTTGAGTGTATCTGGCAAAACGTTAGTTTATAATACTAACGTGAAGATAATAGGACTCTTCCTGTATTTTGTATGCCCGTAACAGCGAGATCTGACCTCGCAAGTTGCTCATGTCTTTTATTCAGTAGAATGCAATAGGAGTCTAATTAACGCCAGTGCTCGGACACGGCCGGCATCGAGGATGTTCCGATTAGAGCGGCTCGCCCGTTAAGGAGAAACAATCACATCTCCTACAAGGAATGGGCAAGATTAGCCACTTCCCCGCTGCACTGTTTACAAGAGGAACGTTCACAAACAAAGGACGAAGATTGCGGTTACGAGTTTCGTTTTATGTTATCAATCTTGAGTAGTGTCTGGACATACTAATTCTGAAATCTGTTATCAAAATTTATTTGAACTGAAATTTCCATTAAGATCGTGCATTGAGGTGTTCAATGCAGTATCGCAGGGTAGCCGGGAACGGTAGCAGGAAGAAGGTAAGGCGCAACACGGCGGCGGCGGGCTTGGAGCGACGCGACGTATCCCGTGGTACACGGCTGCTGTGTCGATATGTTTCCCGATAGCCGCCGCTCCACCGACCGCACCATTTATTCATGGTGCAATAAATTCAAATTACCGGATTAACAATAGTACGGATAGCATCTCTCGGACCGATACTCACGTACCGATATTGACGATGTAAGCTGCAAATGCTGGTGACATTATAAACGTCAGTAAATCTATCGCAAATACCGTGATAAAAACGTGATTTACCCTTTATAAATCCCTAGTACTTATATGAAAACTTTGTTGTTACCGTTACGTACGAGTATGTTAATGCAAGAATGCAAGAGAAGAATGACTGCAAAGAAACTTTTTATAATATGTAAAGCTATTGTGTCTACTGAATTAACACAAACCTAATAGTATTATAATGAATTAACGTCTATTGTTTGATCGTTAATCTTGATTCTAGCTTTTGTTTATTCATAAATTATAGCAATAAACGTCGTAGGGGCGTCTCGGTAAAAGCTCATGATCCTTGTATCAGTCTCTTGGTGGACGCTATATAGCGCAATGAAATCCTACACCGCGACGAATCGAATGCTGTCCTGTCGCGTTTGAAATTTCTGCAATATTTCGCCCTTTTCACGCAGATATCCTCGGCCCGTGTCTAAACCGCCGGACGTGAAACACAATATCTTCGAGTGCGCTCCATAATTTATACGCACCGGTTTCGATGTGGGTAATGTATTAGTCAGGGTGTAGTTAAATTGTGACCTATCTGATGGACGCGGATGTACCGAAAATAAAGTTGGTTGGTCAAATAATATTAAACCATGCATAATTGCTGAAGCGTCTCATAATCACTTCTTGCAAGCAACTTCGTTTACCTAAATAGATTCAAATGAATGCAGGCGATTAGTGGAGGCACTCTGCGCTGGCACATCTGCGTACATCAGCCTGACGATGGAACTAGTTTGATGTCTTACTACATTTAATTGGCATCGAATGACAGCGCCAGGAGGCTGCTCATCAATCCATGATAATACAATTGTTATTTATCACGATGTCGTATTAGGTTAGCTACATTACACAACGATAGCGTCATGCAATTGCACAGCACAGGTGCACTAAATTAATATTTGGTTTATAGGTTTACGAAATTATAATAAACATAGTCCTAACTACGTGGTCTTTATTTATAGTACACACTAAGTTTTTAACTATATTAAAAAAAGAATTACATTTAATTCAGTCACCTTGCTTTGATTTATTATCTGAATGTAAAATATTGTAAATAGATAGATGTAGAGAACAGATATTGAATAAAAATTTAAGAATTCAAATACTATCCAGTCATGATGCATTGAATAAATGAGAAAGTAAAACCAGTGATTAAAATGTTTTCCGATGTCGCAGCAGTGATCAATCTAGCGGAGTTGGCCGCGTTGTGTCGAGACACACCCGTCCGCTGCAGTCATCCATCAATGCAGCTTCGATACATCGCGATACCCACGGATGTTAGACGTACCAGCATAAATTCCTACTCTGAAGTACCTACTTGTCGAATAAAATATTTAGTAAACGTTATGTGCGTAGTATTTGAAAAATTTGTTTTGTTTATTATAAATAAACATATAATTGAAAAAAAATTGTATTTTATATATTTGCGTTATTGTGGAATATAAATATCGTAAAACAACTCACACCCATCTGACCCCAAATTAGGCAGAGCCAGATGAACAAACATAAATATTTTGAATATATAGGTAGGTACATATATATACAGTCACAAAACAAACTTTTTTGGTATAAAAAAAACCGGAAATTTAATGTGTAGTACAAACTCATATGAAATTAAAAATTAAATTGCGTTAGGATCATCTAAAACGATTTTTAAAAAACAATATTCAAAAAAGACGTCCAAGAATCATTATGATTTGGTAATGAACTTCTGATATGAACCCACACTCAACCCTCCTACATACATATACCAACACATCCATTGATTTCAAAAAATTTTTATGACCTTTTAAATACTGCTCAGAGGAAAAAAAGACAACTTTCTAATGAATTTTCAACAGAAACAGAATTTAGACAAAAATTATCATATTCACGCTTTTCAAATTTTTTTATTTCCAATAACTTGTATATCAAAATGTCCTGACGCCCAGGAACATACATATGTGTAATCTTTAAAAAAATCTTTATAAATATGTACTTCCATTTATAAGACTGGTTATTGAACTAAAGCATTGAATAAATCAAAGCACGCTTTTATAACTATTTTATTAATTAACAAACCAAAAAAGCGGCCACCGTACTTACAGTCAAATCCCTATGTTCATACATATCCATCAATTGGTCCTAGAAGACATTCTTTTATAGTTTTTATTGTAACTATTTGGTACGTTCACAAAAAACAACGAAGCTAACAACAAGGCAAACGAACCGTAAAAGCGAGGGTTTTTAAATAAATTGAATAAAAAATATATATTTGTGTATCATCGACATAATGCTTCGTAATTAAAAATTCTCCGAAGGTTAAATCCTCTCTAAACATTCACGTCAATAAAATAGTTAATTATAGATTAAACACAAAGGGTACTATTTTGAAGAGCTCGCAATTTTCTCTCTCTTATAACTACTTATCTGTTATAATAATTATAAGGATATTGTTAAATATTTTACTATTATATGAAAACTGATGTTAGGGTGCAAAGGCAAAATACCCTTTTCTTTGTTGTTAAAACCCTATAACAATAGAAATAATGTTATGTAGTTATGTACAATATGTCTGTACGCTTGGGTGCGTTTAGCGTGAGTTATTACTTTCGCCGATAATTTGCAAGCTCAGGATTGGTGGTGTGAACGCTCCGGCACGCTACGGGCTATGGAGCTCGCGGCGTCGCGGTAGATTCGGCCGGTGGTCGAGCCTGCGAGCGATTTATGCACCAGCCACGATAATGGCGGTATTAATGGAAATTGACACCACGCCGGACTCGTCCCGGCCGTGGGAGAGACCCCGCCAACACCGCTTAAGGAAATATAATATTAGCACCGCAATCATGATATAATAATCTAAACCTCACTCGCCACTCGCTATAGAATAACTTGTCTTCACACCGATCGCCACACTAAACGACTGTAATGAATTCGATGGACCCATCGATATCAATTACTTACGTATTTTCTTCAAACGATTTACGCTCTCATGTTTGAAAAAACTTTTACACGCTTGTAGTATCACTACGTTCTTAAACATTGATCTATAACATATATAGAAATTTAAACATAGGTATATAATTTTTACTTTCTAGCGGGCTCTAAACAATAATAATGCTCTACTAATACACAGTCCTCCTCTAGGCTTGTATAACAGCTTTGTTCCTATCACAACTATCACAAGAGCCCATTACCTTGAGCTGAGTTACGACATGATATTGAACTAGAAACGGATAGCCTGACTGTCTCTTAGGCCTTATTTATTGGCATATAATAGATCCTAATGGATCCAATTCAATCTGCCACCTGGACATCCTTTAATCCTTAAAGAAATACATTAAATAACAGCATAAATGGTGAATACATAATGTCTTTTGTAATCTAACAAAGATATTATAGGGATTATAAAAAAGTGCAACAACAATAAATATTAAAACTTGTGTAACAAAAATTAAAATTAGTTTTAAGTTTAGTACCTTCACGATTAAGCTAAGGGTACTTGCATCAGTTTCTTGTCAACAACGAGAATGGTAGGTACTATTCCTCTTAAAAAATAAAGCGTATCTATTGCGATTCAAATAAGATAACCAATCATGATGACAGCTACTACGATCACTAGATAGGATTCTATTGACACCTATTATTTATTTACATTGAATTCAGAGGCAATATAGCCAAAAAGATTTTATATAACAATAAGAAAAGAACATTTCAAAGAATTTTGGTAAAAGTTAAATAGACTGATCGATGGTGCGCTCGCAAGGGCGTGTCTCGGCCGGACGCATGTGAATATTCATAACGCAGTGCGTTTCGATTCGACTGGTGATTTAATTGATACCGGACCTGCATCACAGACAACTGCACGTACAGACAAACCGTAATTGCTCGTTAAGCCTGGATACTCGATTGTTTCTTGATACTCAAAATAAAAGAACGCTTCATAAACGTTGTGGGAAGAAATTGAAAAGACCCCTAACAAACGATCCGATCGAACCGTACTTATTATATTGAACGAAAGGCACATATTTATTGAACCAATATTAAAATTACTTGGCTAATGACATCAAAACAACAAATATACATTTCCTCGGTTTGTACATCTGATAGCGTAGATGATGATATCAACAAAGGTGAGCAACAAATAAGTAGGTACTTCTTCGAATTTATTTAGACCGTTCGTCGATAACATGCTGGACTCGGGTTCTTTTATTTGCACAACACGACGGACGCAAGTGCAATTTATTGATACTGTGTTCGATAACCAGTAGGTACATCCCACGCGGCGCGCGCACAGCACAACGATCACGAAGGCGCGCGCGCCGCCC
>DWNH01000262.1:0-16928 GCA_018249895.1 Tiana niger
AATTCTACAGAAACAGTGTAAAATTGTGACACTCACCAGACATATAGGTAATAAATAATACAGTATTTAGGTTTAAGTAATATAACTTTAGATAAACTGAAGAAAAGTAAATTGCTTGGATTTGTATATAAGAAAATATAAAGAAATGTTTCGCCCAACCGTCACGTCACATATAATTCAATATCGCTGTGATACCAATTCTCTTGTTCGAGATATAGAAACATTTACATAATTATTACGAGAATTTTGCTGTGAAATGCTGAGGGAAATTATATAGAAAAAGCTATTACAAAATGTCTATTCTAACGATGGAACGACGAGAGAAATTTATACATTATAGTGATAATGAGTTTCGATTTTGTTTTGTTTTTTTCCAAGTGTTAATAGATTTCTTTTGCCAAAGTACTGTGTTCTTGCACTTATGCTAAACATGGTATTTGAACTCGTTTCTCATATTACTCGTATTAGAGTTCCCTATGTCTCTTGACAATTTACACTTATACCGTGCAGTGAAGGTATAATATTATTGTGTTTCCGAAGAAGAGTGTTGCAGGCTGTCATTTTTTATGAGTCGTCCTCCGACCAGATGAACTGATGACCTATGAGTGAAGATAGCGGGAAACCGCTGGATTCTGAGGGCTCAGGACTGGACGGAGTGGCGCCAACTAGGGTTGTTAAAAAAAGTATTGGTAAATTACTTTACAGTACTTTCCCCCGAGGTGGTTTCGGCTTAGCTGAATGTCACCGGCGGAGTCGCGGAGAGGAAGTGTTGCCGTGACTCCGCCCCGACTAAAGAGTTATCACAAAAAAAAAATCCAATCGATGATGAAGACGAAGTTAAATCTTATTAAGTATTCACGATTCAATTCAAATGTGCTTGACGTCGACGTTGAGTCGATTAATTAACGTACTAATTAGTTATGGTAAGGGTTTGGTCCCAAATACATTTGTGTGACAAATGTCTTACACTTGTCAAACTGTTCGCCTTTGAGTATTGTAGTTTTCGATAATGCCGGTTGAAATCGAGCGCTAGTGTTGCGATGTTCGCGCGTAAATTATAAAGTTTTAAAAAGTAAATATTTTTACAAATAAATTTCATGATATCGTTAATAGAACCCTTAGGGTACTCACCCTGAGGGTTGTAACTATAAAACTGGTAAAAGATAGAAAGATCAAATATAGCCTGTATGAGAAGTTCGATGCAGTCAGAAAAAAAAACCTAAAAACGATTGATTACGTTTAGGTGTAAGTAGCGTATATGTTTTATATATAATAATTATTAATCATAATTTTGATATCATAGACATATATTTCATTTATTTGCAAAATTATTCAATACCGATTTGTCATCTCGTTTCTATATCACTGTTGAAGCCTATTTTTGATAAGAGAATAATTTAAAACTACACATTACAGCACATAATTACTTAATTACAGCACTAATTACGTGTAAATGTATGTCAGTAATAATTTAGAACATCTTAAATTAACAATAAAATTGAAGAAATAAACACTTTTTAGTTTAGTTTATTCTTTGTTCCTGAAAAGTTTGGACTGACTTTTAGACCTATGTACATGTAGACGTAGGTACATATATATGTGCTGCAGTCTGCCAGCCCTAGCTATATCACACTGCTCACGAACTAAGTGCTCATGTGAGATCACTGGATCTGATGACAGAGTCTGTAAGGTCAGCGCTAGTCTGACCACGATTAAACTTACTAAAGGATATCCCGAGAAACAAAAGACGATATTTCTTTTAAATGCTTAAACTTTATAAATAACTTTTAAATATTGAATACTATAACTATAATCTGACGACCCGTGTGGTGTATTGGTTACAATGTCGGTCCACCATTCGAAAGGTCCTGGGTTCGATTCCCCGCGGGGCAAAAGTTATGTATATGTACAAATAAACGTTTTCTTTTATAACTTTCGTAATATGTACTGTGTTAAGTTATGCTTATACATATTCCTGAAAATAGTCTCCAAAAATAGAATGTACACTTGGCAACACTATTGTGTAAATTTGTACACAACATACGTAGGATGTTGTATTTAACACGGTTTAAATAAACTATGTCTTTAGTCATGCGATATAATATAATTTTTAGAATACATACATATATGAACTGTGAACTGGCAATATATCCTATCTCATTTGTTTGACGATTTTACTTTTTAATAGATACCATTTAGTACTTTTTTATAGTCTGCAGTGTTGCAAGAAAGCCTTTCTATGATCGATTTGAAGTTAAAAATTATTAACGTTTTACAATTAGTTACACGTAAAAAAAAATTGTTTTTTAATAATTACTTGTTTTTTTATTACTTAATTCTCTACATATTCAACAATAATAAGTTTTTTCATCATCTAGAAAAGTTGTCGAAATCGTGATAGTTTTCAGTTCACAGTCGATATGCTATTTTATTACCTTGGTCTTATGCTCAGCTCTCACTGTATGTGAGTCATATTTATTTGCGTTTATAAAGCGTATACAATTGGAGTTTTCACGGGTATTTCTTTCTGTATCATGCGTTACAAACGGTACATTACAGATAAACGAGGGGACCAAATAATATGAACAGGTCGTCTGCTATAAATAAAATTCTTAGTGTAACAATGAAACAATGTAAATACGCCGTGGAGGTATTTACACAGTTTGATGTTTTTTTATATTGAAAAAGTAGCTAATGTCAATCAGGTCATCTGTTAAGTGGTCACAACAGCGCATGCACACCTACATCGAATCTCAAGCAGTACTAAACTCCTACCTGAAACTCAGATGGTAGCTTTATATTTAAAGGATAGGTTAAAAGTAAAAAATTGAAGGCATAAAGGTATGGTAGCCTACTTTTCTCTCTGATATCCGGCATAATTATTGGTTCACGAATAGAAGAGTATCGAAGAGTATAGAATAGAAAAGTTTTTTTTAAGCAAACTGCAACCCATGGACATGCACTTGCAATTTCATGCAGTACCTTAGTCGTACATGAAGTCGCAAATAGATACGTTGCTACTTCTGCGGACTAAGTTGGTCGCATCGTATTTAGTGAACTCCGGCATCCACACCCTCTTTCCGAAACACAATAAATTGCTTTACGGCAGATATATGTGTAGCAGTGATGCTTCCCCGGACGGCAGTCTACCACATAACAATAAATATGGAAAATACCACGGAAATATCGTGGTAGTCTATCGTCAAAGGTAAAAAAAATTATAATTAATTATATATAATTAATTTAATTATTGCAAACATACGATACAGTCATGTTTCTATCTGGAACAAATCCTTGGTCTTGAAACTTGCGGGCGTAGAATCGGTTACACTGTCAATGAAACTGCCGCTACGCAGGGCCGTAGCTAAGATTGCATTAGGTAACGTTTTATCATTATAGGTTTTATTGTGTTCTGACATCTCGATTCGCAAATATGTATGTGCCTCTTTTAATGAATATTTTGACTAGAAATAACTACAGCAGTGAGTCTACTATGGCCTACGATAAAGTGATATATATTTTAATGAATAAAAGTAGCAACAGAGGTTGCAGACCACCTGGTGTTAAGTGGTCACTGCAATCCATGGACATCTACTTGCAATTGCAGTACCTTAGTCCTACCTGAAATCGCAAATAGATGCGCTGCTACTTCTGAGGACTAAGATGGTTGCCTCGCATGTAGTGAACTCCGGCATCCACACCCGTTTTTCGAATCACAATAAATTGCTTCACGGTAGATCTGGGTGTGGTGGTACTTGCCCGGGCAGCAGCCTACCACCTATTTAAAAATTTAAAATCTTCTAAAATTATATTAATCTAAAATTAAATTTCTATATTCCTCAGTTTTGCAATGTTAGTTAGTTTTTCTTGCGCTCAAAGAAAACACAACAAGGAAATAACTGTATATTAACGGCAATTCTAACTGTAATCTGTAATTTTCACGTTTATTCTAAACTCAACTATCTCAAATTTTAATATTTCAATTGTGGCTTGGTGATTCAGCAAGAGAACGACGTCATCAGTCGCGCCACATTATTTGGTTTGACTCCAAAGCCTTTGAAACGGTAAGCTAACGGTGAAAGTGCGAGTCAGAAGCGAGGCGAACAGCTTGATAACCCCATATTGATCATCATGTACAGAATTGTTGCGTGGGTATTAACTGTTATAAAAATGTGTTGATGCGTAGAGAACCATTTTGAGAAACTGAAATATCCTGATGCGAAGATTTTGAAACGGTAATCCCAGCAACTGTGAGAAATAGGTAGGTAAAGACATTATACCTACATACGTTATATCATTGTCAGCTTTATAAAGGTTTAAACGAACGTATTTTCCTGGTAACTAGTTTCTTTTTCGTTTAGAATTACCACAATGTAAGACAAATATTGTTTAATGAACAACAAAGTATAATATATAAATAAATAAAATAAATATCTTTGGGATCGGATTCCAAACTAAGCAGAGCCTGTGCTATGGTAACCTGACAACTGATAAATATACACAAATATTTTTTAAATACATACTTAAATAGATTTTTTTTACACCACAACAAATATTCATGCTCATCTCACAAGCATTTGTTCTGGGTGGGGATCGAACCCACTATCTCCGGTTTAGCAGTCAGGTTTGCTAACCACTTGACCACGAGGCCAGATAAACATAGTAACTTAATGTTAGGCCATACAAGCAATAATTTATATGTTTATTCTATCGTCTACGCACGTCCAGAAGGAAATCAATGGCTATGTTGGAGTCATGTTCATTTGTATGTATTGCTCGCCGGATTATGACCTTCCTTTGTTTCTTTAAATAGCTGGTGCTAACACATGGATACGCTAATTTCGTACACACGTTTCCGTGCGTTTTGTGCCAGACGCAGAATAGCTTGTACACCATCCGGAATCTCCAATCACCATGGATAACTTTTAGAGATAGATATAGAGTTCAATTTGACTGCCTAGTTTGGGATCAGATGACCGTGTGTGAGTTGTCCCAAGATATTTATTTATTTATTTAAATGGGTCTAGACATGTGAAATGTTCTTACATAGTATATTCGCATGTTAAATGATTTAAAAGCTGAAGTCTACTTTTAATATACAGCAAAAGAAATAAAGGGATAAATTGCTTGGAATATTTATAGTCCTGCATAACTCGTGCATGTTACTTGGTTAATCGGTTGAGATGGGCAATGCACAATCCACGTTAAACTGAAAGCGAAAGGCGATGTTTCAAAAAATAAATGTTCGCGAAACGGATGCGATCATTCGATAGCCAGTTCCGCTGGGTGACTGATAATGATTACGAAAGTCGATAATGTATTGTTGCGAACAAACGAGTGTGTTTTAATTGTATGAATCAGGCAAGGCAATTGATTACAGTATGTTATGTATAAAGATTGTTTAATAGATGGTAGGCTGCCGCCCGGGGAAGTACCACCGCCACGCCCAATTCTACCGTAAAGCAATTTATTGTTTCGGAAAGAGGGTGTGGATGCCGGATTCACTAAATGCAAAGCGATCATCTTAGTCCTCAACATCTATTTGCGATTTGAGGTAGGACTAAGGTACTATCTGAAGTTGCAAGTGGATGTTCATGGGTTGCAGTGACCACTTAACACCAGGTGGCCTGCACGCTCCTTTGCTACTTTTATTCAATAAAAAAAAGGTTAATTCAGCCTACACGATTCCTTAATACGTCTTCTATTCCTTTATTCTTTTGGAAGTCTACTTCGAGACGTAATTACTTATTAACTTCCCTATACTAATGGATGCTTAGCCGTACGGTCTCATTATTTATATTTAACATAATGGTATAAAATCAGAACGGAATAATAAGTTTTGTCTCTCGCTTAAAAATTGTCGCTGGAATGATCGTTCGCCGAAAGCTTTCTAAACATGGGCTGGCATCTAGGATGGAATGTATTTAACATTAGAACACATACATTTGTTTTTAACGCTCGTCGCTGACGAAGCGTAGAGGAAATTTGCTTGGGGTGTTCGATATATGGTTCTCACGCTAGATCAAATACCGTGTTCTGATAACGAGGAATTCTCTCGGATATATTTTGGAATATTTTTGTATAGGTACATATTCAAAAACAGAATATTCAAAATAATGGAATGAATAAAATTGGTGCTAAAATTATTGTCCACTGAAAGCTTTCTAATATGGCCTGCCATCTAACATGGCATGTGTTAAAGCATAAAATACATACATTTGTGTTCGAGCGTTTAAGTCGCTGACGCAGTGTAGAGTCGATGCCTTTGTGTTTTGATGAGAAGGAATTTTCTTGGATGCATTTTATGAACAGGTCTCATGCAAAAATACAAATAGATCATTATTTATGCCTACTCAATTGGATGACTGCAGGGTCTAATTTCTCGCCTCAAGACTCCGATATCTTCTCAGGATAAACAGAAAACTTTCCTGCCAGTTTATGTAATATACCACAATTCAATATCTTGTTTATAACCGTTATTAAACTGTTGGTGTTTATGAAAAGGAGCGCTATTACCGGTAATCGAGGTAACTAATATGTTTTAATGTTGTTTATATTGTACGGTGATATAATCCAAAAGTGGTCGGATAAAGTGATATAATGTATGCGCACGGCGGCCCGGACTACTTTCTCTTGAATTCGGTCGCGAAAGTTGTCTCGCTGCACACTTTCTATAGTTCAGTGCATTTACGGTGCCCTCGTCGGGGTATGGATATTGTACTTATTAGTTCTAAATAGATAATCTCGTAAGAGTTTTGCATTAAGCAGCTGTGTTTTGAATATTTAAGACGGTTATGACGTGGTATGTATGTATGTCAAACGTATTTGAAACCAATCTTTTCAAGATTTTATTCTTTCTTTAAAATGTGTAAGTATGTACGGAAATAACATTTTATTAAGAGAATTAGATTTTATCGTAAATTTCGTCATCTTTGAATTAATAGGCTTATAAACAAAGCTCTTAAAAAGTAAGGAATGAAATAAAACTTCAATAATAACTGCTTTACACATCTGTTGTGGGTACCACGGACACACTCATTATTGACACTTACCAAATTAGCTGGAAATCAAATTCAGGCCCCTATAAATGTGCACAGCGGCGTTGTTACCACTGTGACACAGTTGTCCGGTAATTTTCAACAACATAAATTCCTTTTAGGCGATAACAAGGCGATAATATTTATATATTTCTTTGGAAAGCTTGGCAATACGTAGGATCGAGTGAAGCCTAAACATGTCGGACCACTTTCACCCTCGGACGCTAAAATTTACAAATTTCATCTTACACCCGCCAGGTATGTAGTATTCGAAAATATGTCTATGTTTACTTGGAAATCGTAGGTTTAAAAATAAATCTAAGTAAATTTTCGTCTATTCGTTAATAGACTCGTATGGCAGCGTACCACAATGTTCCTTTTTGTATTACATAAATATTTTTATTTTTTTTCTAAATACATACTTATATAGATAACAATACACCCAGACACAAAACAAATATTCGTGCTCATCACACAAATATTTGTTCTGGGTGGAGATCGAACCCACGACCTCCAGTTTTAGCAGTTAGGTTCGCTAACCACTAGACCACGAGGCCAGTCATATAAGCCTATAATATATTGAAATTGTATAAAGTGTACGTACAAGTAAAACTGAATTAAAAAGAGATATGGCGTGACGGTTAAGCTCGTGTTACAATATGGGCGTACATTCCAGGATGGACTAATTCGATGACTCAGATATTTCGCGTTAGTTTCCCATAGGAAAAACATAATCTTTAATCTGATGCTTATATGCATATAGATATAGTCTTGCAACAGGTCCGGTGTCTTAGTCAGCGCTTGAGTAGGAAAATTCTGATACTCATTATGAACTTATTTTATGCTATTACACTCTTTCATAATTTAAAACAGTTACTAAAAATTATATTATATTATACATTAATTTATCGCTTGCTCTTCAGTGACGGAAATCGTCGTGAGGAAAACCTCCATGCAGAGAGTTTTTGCCCAGCGTGGTGGACTGTGGCCTAAATCCTTCTCATTCGAGAGGAGACCCGAACCCAGCAGTGGAACTATGTTGGGTTGATGATGATGACGATGATGATTAAAGAATTATATTCGAGGTTATTGATAAAACATAATTTATGGTATTAATAATTCTCCAGTAAATGTTACATCCAGTTCTCAGATATTGATACTGACGTAAAAATACCCTTAAGTATTGGTATTTATCCCTTGTAAAACCTGCCATATAATAATAATGTAATTGCGCAGTGTAAAAGATTAGTGTAAAAAAATAATAGTTTAATTGCCTGCAATTTGAGTAGCAACGGATCTGTGTACAAATTTAGGTTAAATGTAGCCATATGTGGGCTGCATGGACCACTTATTTCGGATGGTCTATATGCTCGTGAACTACTATACTACGTTTTAATATAGGTATAAAAATACCTGTTTGAGTACGTTTGCCTTTGAAACTATATTTATGGACTACGTTCATAATTGGATTCGTCATGGCCTTCGGTTCTAGCATTTTACCGCTATCTTTTTTTAGATTATTAAGAATGTTAATAAAGTATCACGTTATATGTACTATATACATACATTATATCTATTTATTAGATAACAATCAAAGTAACGAACACATTTGATGTATAGTTCTAAAATATAAAAAGAAATATATCAATTTTGTTTCTGAAAAAATCTCTAACGTACAGACACGCCCCCGCGACACTTTATTAATACGCACATAAGCGTTGAGCGTCTACAATTTGCTTAAAAACATTACAGATTACATCACACAATGGTTCTGGTTGACTAATGTAGTTAGTCATGAGCACGCGCCGGCTCCAATACTGCGCAAGCGCGTTCGCCGGCCACGTGGCCCGTAGTAAATACTACGCGAACGATTTGTTTGTATCGTATTGTACGATATCTACTCAATGGAAGGAACTTATCTAAAGTATTGTGTGAGTTATCGTCGTGGTTGCAAACAAAAGCATTAATTTATTTGTACCTACGAAAGTAAGATGTGTCTTTAAAGTTAAGACTGACTGTTTTTAGATACTTTCGCTGATTATTGAATTAATTATTGAAATGAAACGAAATGAAATAAAATTAAATTATTTTATTAATTAGGTACTGGGTATTTACATACACTTAATGAAAGTTAAAAAATTAATTAACTAGTTCAATTAGTTTTGGCTATTGTTGTCCGCAAGAAAAAGGCCAGCGAAAAAAACTCCCGGCACTTCTTTAAAATCATTTATATTATTTTCTTATTCAAGTAATTAGATATCTACTTTATTTGTATTTTCTTTCTGCTTTTGTTTACTGTTATAGGTACATGGATTTTTTTCTAATTACGTAAATTCGGTAATATCATTAATTATGACTAATATGAGATGTAAAATGCGCAATATATTACATTATCGACGTAACTACGTATTACACAACTTAGTCATATACCGGTGTGTAGCTATCAAAACAGCCGAGAGCACGAAATAGATACGATTCGCGATTTGCGTCAAATATGTTATCAGAAAAAACAATGTAAATTGTAAATTCCTAGCGCGTTACAGGTATATAGTATAATATGTAGATTATTTCATTGTAGTTTGTAAATTACACATTTTTGTATAGTAAAATATTAAGTTATACTTGTGCCCTCTAGTTAAAGTTTGAGGAACCATGTTGCATGTAGCGCTGCACGACCGTTTTCGATCATCCATTATAGATGGCGCTACCATTCACGTGCGTCGGTCAAAGACTTGATCTTCGTCACGTTATTGATTCGTTTGTTATGGTTTTATTCGAGACTAAAAGTTAATAAATTCTTTTGAATGGCGATATAAAAAGTGTTTATTTTGGATGAAACGACCTACTCGATTTTTGAACCGGGTGTGACTGACCGGACGAACTGAGTATTCACCCGTGCAATTTACATATTTGTTCATAGATGTACTTAAATATTTCTTTTAATTTCTTAATTCTATATTGGTTGTGCCTAATGGTTGCCTGTGTAATTATTAATTGTTAGTCATTTGCAAAGGCATTGAATTGACAAGAATCAGGAAAAGAGAAGCCGTCGAGGTCTCTGTTCAAACAGTAGTATTCAGTAACGTCCCCAAGTACGGAAGATCTCCGTTAAGTGGAACCTTGACGGTTGCTAGAATATTCTTTTTTGCTGAAACATTCAGAAGTTAAGATTAGCACCTATTAAAGAATACGTAAACAGTAGTACTTGGTAAGATATTCCGTATTGGGCCAGCGTGGTGGACAATTGGCTAAAACCCTATTTTAGAAAGATGAAGCTAGCAACTAAGGGTAAAATGTTCATGTTGTAAAAAAAAATCCAAAATTAAAATAAAATAAAAGTATGCTTCGTTAAAAAAATATTTATATTAGTTATATTTATGCATTTCTTCATAATTATTTCTGTTGGAGAAGATTATGTGAATTGTATTACGTTCGATGTATTCAAATTTAAAAAAATAATGTTTTTAAACTGATTCCACTAATGTAACTATTCTGTTTATTTTTTCCACTCTGTTACTTCATGTATGTATATTACTTTTATCTGTTCTCTTCCATTTAGACCGTAGGGACCATCAAAAGTGCACATTGCAGAAATAATATAATTAATAAATAGATTAGTTTTTATGTTGTGTATAACAAATGCTTTATTAACCATGGTGGTGGTGTTTTTAATGTATTATTTTATTTTATTTTTTTACTCTACCCTTGATTTGAGCTTGTGTATACATCGAGACGAGTATGTTTGTTTTGCAGTTTTATTTTATTTTAAATTCTTTCTTTAAATTATAATTATTTGAAGCTGGATTGACGTGCGCGCGCTGTACTCTTAGTTAATTCCTAGGTGGTTATTTCTATAATAGGTCCTTCGCAATTAACGTTTTTAGGCGACCGCGACCCTTCACAAAACGTTATTTACAATTTACATTTTAGTTAGTTAATTCAGATTTCAATGTCATTTAAATGTACTGAAACAGTATAGGGTTTTTGCAATGTTGACCTTCGCTTTATAGGTACATTCACTGTTTTACAAAATGCTATTAATAAAAGTATCATTTTTATGAATACTCGCCGTTATCTTTAACGTAAAAGTTGATATTAGGATGTGACTTTACATCGAAAACAAAAGTGTTTTTACGATAAGCTTGGCCTTCTGGAAACATGAATGCATTATTTGGAACGAGATTAGGCAATGAAGTAGTCAGACCCTTCTTCGGAAACAATAAATAGTTTTACGGTAGAGGTGGGTGTAGCGATTATATCTCTGAAAAAATTATGTACTATATATTTCCATGAGAAGTCAGTAATTTGTTTTAAACGTCATTCAATGAATTATGTATTTAATTTTGTTACGTGTTCTTTGCGCATATGCATAATTACATATAATATGTATATTGATAAACAAACAAAATAATAATATTTGTTTGACTGCATATTTCTTGCACTATTTATTTCATTACTTACTTTCATATTAGTTATTGTAAGTTAGTAAAAGTAAGTGACATGGAGATACAAAGTTAATATTCATATTTCATAATAGTCATAACAAACGAGTTCATTTCTAAAAGTAACAACATTAATTATTTATATTACGGTTTATATTACGGCTAAGTTATATTATATAATTATATTATATATTATACAATTTAGTCAGCAATAGAACATTCTAAATTCTCTAAATGTACTTCGTTCGTTCAAGTAGTGTTCCCAAAAAATGTAAAATTTAAAGAAAATTATTCAAATGTTTATTGTATAAGAGTATATTAACCGACTTTAAACAAAGGAGGCGGTTATATGCTCTAGTAATTTTTTCATAAATATATGGGAAAAGCCTTAAAATAGGTACTTTATTCGCATAAATTCAGCATACTTCTTTTTTTTGTTTAAAAATAAAGTAAATTAACTAACCGGCGTGGTTTACCCGTAAAAAGACTATAATCTGTCTTAAATGGAATTTTTTTCAACAAATAATTAAATTATAGTTATAAAACATTACATAGAACCACATCAAGAACAAAAATCTAAATAGATAATTTAAATTTTTGTATCGTTGCCGTTTAAAAACCTATTAAGGGTTAAGTTTATGAGAATGATAAAAAAAAATAAAACGTCTAAAACTAACATATTTGTAGCTATTAGTCGAAATGTTGAATGAAACTTTTATTAAGGTCAACGGCAACATGTCACTTTTGATTTTAACTCATTACAATACAATTAAATTTGAACAAATGCGACACGGTACCACGTAGAGTCGTATGTAGTACCTGTATGTATTAATATCTCATTCACACAGACTAACGTTAATTGAATTAAAATGAACAAAAGATTGACCGTTACTTCCGTTATATCCGTTGGACGTTACAGCGGTGATGTCGGCAGGATGCTGTGTACAGTGAAATTCATAACTTCCGACTGTCTGACCCGATTCGTGAATTACTATTATATACAAAATATGAAAACAGTTCTCTAGGCTACACGTTTTGGTTGATGATTCTAAAATTAACTGTACGATCTTGATGACTTGAATTTGATTGTAGATGAGTAGTTACGTATAGACAAAGCTTTTACCGTGGAGACTTAATTTGCAGTGATGCGTATATGTGGAATATCAGGTGATTATTTCAATGCAAGAAAAATCGATCTTATAGTTACTACTAATAAGACTACTGTTCGTTTTTTTTTTCAATTCAAATACAAATTACTTCCAAAATAAGGTCTTATTTCATTTATTTCAGATGAAAGCGGAGACATTAAATATCGAAAGTACCTAGCTACCATAGTGGGTGGCATTAGTTTAGTGGTCAACGACCCTGCCTCATTTACTCGTAAAATAAAAACTAAAACATATTAAGATTATTATATTCTAAAGGTCAATATAGTTATTGTTAATTCTGATAGTCTAGTGGTTGGAGGTCGCCTTCCATGGACATCGAGTTTAATCACTATCAGTTTTATCACTCGATTTTTAGTAATCGAAAGAAAACCTTCATGTGAGTTTTTATGTGCTGCATCAAATAAACAGCTGTTATTGCTAAGAGGTAGAGCTTTTTGTTCAAGCAGTATAATTAAATCTACTTTTGAAGCGATATGATGTACAGTCCCTAATGGAGCTAAGGTTTATCAAGATCTTTGCGAGATAGGATAGGATTCAGGGTTTTAGTACTTCGAGCTAGATTGTTAATCGTTAAAGCGGTAGGGATCGTGGTGGTTTATTTGTTATCAGCTAATGAATAAAAACCTTTTTTATTAACTATAAATACTGCTTTACGTAATATTGATGCAAGGATTACAAAAAGTGCATATACCATTAAGCCATCTTCAGTAGTTTAAAAGATAGTCGATTAGTGTCACGCCAAGCCTTCACAACTGGCGTTTTCATATAAGACCTTCATTGTTACATGAATGACTGATTGCCCAACATTCGCATTCGTACAAATCCACCGCTACAGAGAGTTTCCGTTTAGAAACCAACCGTTTAACTTGTTAAGCAATATTGTCTTGACGTTGCCTCCTATTCATATGTTACCTATTCTCATGAAAAGTAGCTTAAAATACGTAAGCAATGTTATCATTACAATGAGAAAATGTAATGTAGTTACATTGAAACACACAATTTTAGTTTTATAAAACTGCATATAATTATACGTTTTGCGGATAACATTGTGGAAAAGTTTTACAATTAACACGTAATAGATAATAAGTTACGTGCTAATATGTGTTGTCTGGTTTTTCATTTAAATGTTACCCATGAAAATATCTGGGGACATTTTTTTTATGTCAGTAACGTCTGCACCATTAGCTGGGGATAAGCAACTTATACATCTATTTTCATTATAATAATCAACTCATTAACCCACTGCCAGGAACAAGTCTCTTCTCAGATACGCGAAAAGTTAAGACCATATTCCATTACGATGGCCAAAGACTTCACATGTCTTTCGAAAACGTTATGGAGAACTCTCAGATACGCAGATTTTGTCACGATATATTCTTAGGCTGAAATTTGAACACTACGATATCACTGCTTTCTATTATAGTTATGTTTTATAGAAATACGATGTTGTCAATAAGAAAATATACTTTCGTTCGTTCTAATTGGAGTCGTCGTCCTATAATATGCTTTCTGAACGACATTGTACTCTTCCATGAATTAGCGCGGGTCAATTTACATAGATCGACAACATCGTCGGTCATAAAGTAACAGGGCCATTGACCGTCGTGTTAAGTGCCTTCATCGATAGAAGCGAGTCTAGTATAATATCAGTGACCGCAGAACACACACTACAGTACCGTAATTTCGACAACAAATACCTAAAAAGATAGTACTAAACTGGTTGGATTCGAGAGAAAACAAGATTAATTATTTGCGTTTTAAGAATTATCTTTAGATACCTAGTAGTAGTCTTGACTCATGTTCGGATGAAAATTTTTGGCAGACACAATGTTTTCCTTGCCATTGCTTTTCTCGGAAGTCGTAGAAGTTGAACGTATTTATCAGTTTTAAAAACAAATACTTTGAACGTTTGCATATGCAATTGACGTAGTTGTAGATTGGCGTTTTGCCGACGCGAATGGGGATTCCATATACACTTAGACAATCCACCAACGCTGCGACGACTCTTGGCGTTACCTTGAAATTCTGATCAGTGCTAAAAATAACTGTTCATTAACGAGATATTTATTAGCTATCAACACGTCAGTTCTATTATCAATACGCAAATTTCGATTTTTTAACTCAGATAAAGTAATGATAAGAGATATTATAGTACAGTAATATTAGTTTCACTGGTTTGTTGATAGATTGCGATTGGGACAGAACCATCGCTACACGCAATACTACTAAGAACAAATAATTGTGTTTCGGACAGGTGTGGGGTAGGTAGTCTTGAAATTAAATCATCTCAATTCTCAGGAGGTATGTATGTGTGTATCTGTGTACAGCCTCATATAGGAGTTCGGGTGCTATTTTCAGTTTAATGTGAATGCCTATTGGCTCCGCGTGCCATCAACTGGCCCCGCATGCTCACGTGTAACTTCTATACTACGAAATTTAGATAAAATTATATTATGCAGACTGAACCTTTACTTTTTGTTTTTTAACTCCACCGTTAGTAATATTATTTTCCAATAGTGTACGAGTGTATGTAGTAGAGATGTTCTGGGTTAACGTCACTAATGCTACTAAATGCGCAGTTGTAAAGTGATAAGCGGTCAACATTCGTAATGACGTGAACAAGCTACAAATAATCAGACAACTGGATATAGGCCGCAGTCGTCTGGATACTGCTGAACATTTTATAACTCGTTATGTTTGTAATTTACTTGATAGTTACAAAAATTATGATCGATAAATACTCAAATTAATTATGAAAATTTTGGCGATGATGTGTTGTACACGTTTGTACGCCAATATATATTAGGAACTAAAAGTAAAACAAAAGACTTGTTCTTATCGAGGCAAGCGTGCGACTGTTTATTTAAACCAACATTACATCGCTCAGTGGCAAGTACATTTGTATGTATGTGCGTACGGCACAGAAATAATTTGCGTATCTGCGCGGAACTTGTAGAGTTTGTAAATTATAATCTATATCTGCCAGGGTAAATAAAAAAAAACGATATTATTCAATATTTCAAACATGAAAACAATCGCATAAACACAATAGACCTGCGTCATAAGAAAAAATATATTGCAGTGTTCCACGAGCAATACCTAATAACACTTAATTGCTAGAAGTAATACTGAAGTCATTAAGGCTATTAAATCCAGTAAATATATTAAACAACCAACATTACATATAACTATGCAACATTAAATTGTACAATATATATATTTAGATTTAAAACTGGTATCCCAGTATATTTTAAATAATCCTAATGTAAATTACCAAAATAATGTAGGTACTCGTGTTTTACCTTTACCTAAAATTATTTGCAAACTTAAAACCATACATTTTTCATAATAAAGTTAGTACTAAGTCATACAAAATATAATAAGGTGTTTTTTTAATTATGAAACAAATTATCAGTTTATCGATCGATGTCCTAAAATAGATTTGAGGTTAAATCAGAGATCGAACGACTTTATCACAGGACAGAAATTTATAAAAATTGCAATACAAAGCGATCTGTTTAACTTATATGGTTTACTGCTAAGTCACTTATCCAGTGTAGTTCGTCACCAGTTAATACATATGTCATTTAACTACACTTTGATCGTAGCTAAGACCGAAAAGCGATGAGGTTGGACAGCCTAACGATTGAATTTCGACCAATCACTACTGTGGGTCAAGGTTCAATCTTCGAATCAAAGTTCTGTGCGTATTGTATTAATGATCACTGGCTCTTCGGTGAAGGAAAACTACTTGCGGAACTTGCGGAACTGCTCAAACCTCAAATAAAAACTGAACTATACTAAAAAATTATTCGGAACTATTCGTCAACAAGAAATACACATTAGAAATCACGTTTTTCCATTTAATAATCTTATATACATATCACACATTTGTAATTTTTATCTACAGGAATAATATCAGTAGCACAATTTTTCTATACATATGATTTACTTCATTTACATTTATATTATATATAATTTAACTGGCAATAAATACAGTTTATTTACAACAAATATATAATAACAAGGGCTATCACAGCCAACGTGACGAACATGCCACCGAACAGAACGTACTTGTCTTGAGCGACTCTACGTTCTATCAGGGATATAGTTGCGTTTGAAAGCCCCAAAGTGTTCGCCAAGTCTATGAGTCTCTTGTGCGCACCTTTCAATGTCTCACGGTTGTACCTCAGTGTCTCTAATATATTGGATCCTGTAATAGAAGAGATCATAAATTTAATATTTTGGAATATTTTATAATGAAAGATTTCGTGAGTGTC
>DWNH01000263.1:0-16903 GCA_018249895.1 Tiana niger
GATGTTGAAGTAATAGAAATACCGAATAATATCGGTATTACCATCACTTCAACATCTTCTAGCAATCGGAAAAATGTTATTGCCAGATACCTATCAGTTACATTTCTAATGCCATTAAGTGTAAAGTAAGGATTTCTTAAACCGGTTTTAGAAACCATTTAACCGGAGATGATGTTTTTACATAGCGTGCATTTTTGTTCATTACAAAACTGCTCTCAAATAACATATGTAGCGGTGCTGTCAAATTTGATGGCGGACCAGGCTTGGACCAGTATTTTATTACGGCATGCACGGTCACTTGCCGCTGTGACGGAAAACTGTCTTTGTTTATTTGAGTTATTTGTTGGAATACATAAGTGTTTGTACAGTTAGTTAGTTTGTCTTTGCTAACCATCGTTCTTTGGTTCATTAAGAGGTGCCATTCTTTAATAACGCTATAGTTAAGATGTTAAACAACGTGCATTGACAATCATGCATGCACCTGCTGTGCACATAAAAATTGAGGTCGCTAAGTTTTTAACACCTTACGTAAACGCAAATGGAATTCATAAAACTTTTTATTAGAAGGAAAATAATACTCTATCTTACTGATATCTTAGAGACAGAAAATAAAGCTTAGATGGTACATACGAAATTAAGTAGTCCTGAAAAATTACAAGAAACGTTTTAATTCACAAACAATAATAGTTTTTGAGAGTTATTTAGCAATGTTTATTTTTGTCGCTATCCAATTTGACTTCATTTTAATCATATAGAACGCTGTGATCTTTACAGGTGACGGACACTAACGACAATCCACCGGTTTTTAAGGAAAGTGCTTACTCCTTTGACATCCCTGAGAATGCTGCTCGTGGTACTGTCGTTGGCACTGTGGCAGCCAGCGATCTGGACTCTGGCGCCAACGCACAGCTGACTTACACCGTGATATCTGATTGGGCCAACGATATCTTCTCGCTCAACCCACAGACAGGAGTTTTCACTTTGACAGCTAGACTAGATTATGAAGAGGTAGGTCAATCTCTCCTTTTAATTATATTATGCAAAACTAGTATTAAGTGCACGATTTAATCGTGTTACCTGTAGTATTAACGGCAATCAGCAAATCAATCGCAAGAATGTGTCTAGTGCATTAGCGGATTTATATTTATCTTAAGTATAATTATTGGAGCGGTATAATTATAGCTTAAAAAAGGGGCTCTTTTTTCACTTTCAAGTTTTTATTATTATTTTAGGAATACTGAGAATAAGTTTACTAGAATATGTCTTGAACAGTGGAAATAATGTCCGAAGATTTCTTAGTAGTTAATTTTATTATTTGCAATAATAATGTTTTGTACTATAATTTTTGTACAGATATCACGGTGAAGGAAAACATCGTGATGAAACCTGCATGCCTAAGAGTTTAAAAAAAAACATTCTCAAACAAGCATGTGAAGTCCACCAACCCGCACTTGGCCAGCGTGGTGGACTGTGGCCTAATCCTTCTCATTCGAGAAGAGACCCGTGCCCAGCAGTGGGACTATGATGGGTTGATGATGACTATAATTTTTAAACCTAGAAAGACGATCTTCCTGCTTTTACTAGTTGTGTTTGCCTGCACACTGTATATTTGCATGCAAAACCATATTCCAATACTTCCCTCTCATAACTGAGTATACAATGACGAAACGATTAGGCTATCGGGTCAGGCTTGACTGAAGGAAAACTGTCCGTATATGGGCACTTTTAGAGCCCACGTCCACTCCACGTTGCCTCCGTGTGGTTGGGTACATTGCGGTTGATACAATTATCTTAACATAGATCTAAAGGCAGGGCGATGACCGCTAAAGTTGTTCTAGTGCACAACGCTACGCTTCAAAAGTTGTTACAAAACTAAACACAACCAATTTTCTTGTTAATTTTTTTTTGATAAACTGATTCTTTCAAATATGATGATCATTTTAAAATTATTTTGGATTTGGTATGGTATTTATAGGTGATAAGATTAAATAAATATTTCAATATCATGAGACAACTCACACACGGTCATCTAAACCCAAATTAAGCAGAGCCTGTGCTATGGTGACGAGACAACTGATAAACATACTTAAATAATTTTAAATACATACATATATGGATATGACTAGTGACACGCCCCGGCTTCGCCCGGGTGCAATTTAGAAATTTGAATAAGGATTAATACTGAATAAGAGTAAATAACATCGCAAGTTAACTGTCTGTCACTGTCATTCATTCACTGTTCATGAACTGTCACGGCCATTCATTGAAATGACAGTGGCGCCATCTGTCTTGACTTAATTGACATGTATCGTTATATTACGACCAAACTTACATGAAATCATTACAAATTGTAGCCTATATGTTATTCTGATGTATAACCTATATTACTGTAAAGTTTCATCCAAATCTGTCCAGTAGTTTTGTCATGAAAGAGTAACAAACATACATCCATACCCACAAACTTTCGCATTTATAATATTGGTAGGATTACACCCAGACACAAAACAAACATTCGTGCATCACACAAACATTTCCCAGTGGGAATCGAATCCACGACCTCCGGTTTATCAAACACGTTCACTAACCACTACACTCAAAGGCCCGTCAAATTCAAGTTGATTTCAATATAATGATTTCAAAGTGACAACTTGGAAAAAAATTAAATATCTATTGAAGCGGCAACGATTCGTCGGAAGGTTTTACCTCTTGTAAATAGTTGTGACATATGTTCCAGCTGCGTAAGTAAATGTTGCAATTACACACATTCGATGACTATACAGAGAAGGATTTTTAAGCACATACATAAATAAGCGAACGAATAAGCTTTAAGAAGCGTAATTTTTTTTTAAATTACAACCGTATAATCTTGATATTAAAACATTCCCTAGATAGGTCAACCACTTGTTACGATTAAAAAATAGCGCGTCTTGAATATATTCGACATGTAAAAATAAACTACGGAGGCACAATTACCGCTCTTCTCTTATAAAACATAATTTGAGTCACTTACCCGAATGCCTTTTGGGCGTAAAAATAAGATACGGATAAGTAAAATTTATTACAAGCCGTGTAAAATATTGCATGTTGTAGGTAAGATGCGCAATTCAGAAACGAAGGACGATGTTGCCCCTGAGCGAGTTTTTAATGCAAGTCTGTGGATGACCGCCGCGCCCGTAGTAGACTCGCTTTTTATACCCCCGATATGAACCGAGCCTCGTGCCTTGCTAAGTGGACAAATTAAATAAAACTATGTGACAGTTTGTACAACCGATCTGTCATTTTAGAAATTAAAAATATCTTCTAAATGCAATTTAAAAGCTGTGCGTGTTTCGAACAAAAGACAAAAGAAATGGTGTTGATCCCAATGGTGTTTAAGTATGTGGTCATCATATTTCTTGGTAGTAGCGTGTTATTTTTATTGAATAAAAGTAGCAAACCAACATGCAGCATGCAGCATGCAGACCAACTGGTGTTAAGTGGTCACTGCAACCCATGGATATCCACTTGCAACTTCAAGCAGTAGATACCTTAGTCTTATGTGAGATCGCAAATAGAGCGTTACTACTTCTGAGGACTAAGACGGTCGCCTCGTATTATGTGAACTCTGGCAAACACATCCTCCATCCGAAACACAATAAATTGCTTTACGGTAGAATTGGGCGTGGCGGTGGCGGTATCACATAACATAAGATATATTTATTTATTTATTCTTTATCATACCAATAATATAATAAATGGTATAAAAGGCGGACTTAATGCTAAAAGCATTCATTCATTCATATATTTAACAAAACCTATTCATTGTCCCACTACTGGGCACAGGTCTCTTCTCAGAGTTGTAAAGGGTGATAGGTCAGTAGACATCCTTTTAATAGATACCAAAGGCAACTACAATCAGCACTTATTAGGATTAAAACTGGCTTCATTAAAACCTGTTATTGTAAGTTTATAACGGGAATTGTAGCTTAGATATATTTATATAAAATCAAGCATAAAAATGAAATTATTTTATCGTAAAATAAGAATTATGTATAATATAATAATATAGATTAAAAGAGTAGGTACTTCAAATATGAGGGGAACTTTTTATAAATAGCAACGCATTCGTGATCTTAGGTCGGACTACAGTACTGCCTTAATTATCATAGATTTAACAATAACATAATCTTTACAATAAAGTTGCAGCTCAAGAAACGTCATAACTTTCATGTCATCATTACTTGAAATGATTAATTTTTAATCGAAGCGTTCAGATCCAATCGAAACGGATAAATTAAGTTATACTTAAGGGTAATAAATAACCGGCGGCTCTTGTGACAATAACTATTTTTATTTTCGCGAACTACGGGAAAGCTTAAAGCGCGTATTTAACCAGTTTTTGTGGCAAGTTGCATCGTAACTATCTTATTGTAATACTCATCAATGCTGTAGTAAAATGACAAACAAGTCGTTAAGGGTCTATGGACATAAATCAGCGGTCGTTTTGTAGTGTACTTACTAAGACAAAACTTAAAGTTTTATGTTCATTCAGAAGAACAGATCACTATCCGTTTATGCATTCAACGTCTTTTTTTGCCTTCCGACTATTTCTTGTGAAAGGCTCTTCGCAAGAACTTTGTTGCATGTTTTGATAGAACATTGTTCGCTACATACGGTAGGTAAACTGACCAAAGGTAAAATACAAAACAGAGCGCAAATATTATGTGTACATAAAAACTGCTTACGAGTACGTACAAATTGTTACAACTATTTTATGCAAGTTTTATGTACAAGTTTTCATAAGGTAAAATAAATCACATACCTAATCCATTGTTCCATTGTTATTTTCGAATTTCTATCATCGCAAAAATTTAAATGTGATTTGTAAAAAGTTACTGAGAAGATTGGTTGCTACAGTTTTTCATAATTCACATAACAATAGCATTAGTTGCGGCTGAAGTTATGTACACTTGAATAAAATTATTAAAATCTGTTTTAGTAACGAATAACTTTCAGCAGTAACTTTAGTTGCTAATTCTGTACATACAGTTTCCTGGAAGTACCTGGAAGTAAGTGCCAGGTCACAAGCGAGCGGAGGCTCGGCGGCTCATCAAGTCAGACGGCCTCGCTAATTAGGAAAAACAATTCGCTGTACATTCGTTTTCTCGACCGCCCGCCAATTCCGCGTACCCCGCTAGAGAGCTGCTAATTTCATCCCGGTACAGTTTTTTTTGCGTCGCGCATCATATTCGGCATTTGCCCACTCGATCCGCCATCAAAATTAAGGCCCGAACAATGTCTGACAAAGCGGCCGTCTGCAAAACATCCACGAGCCGGATTCCGCGACCACTGCCTGTTTTTTAAATCGCCATCTCGCTTCACGAGCCACGAATGAGGGAGCTTGTCATAGCTGGGAAGCCGGGCTGCCCTATTATATGAAAAATCTGAATGCCAGCCGGGCTCTCTAAAATGTTGCCATTGTGCTCTGTAATTGAGAGTCGTAATTTTTGACTCAAATTCAATCTCGCCGTTTGATGTTTTTCTGTGTAACTTTTTAAATCATGCGATTATTTTAAATTCTTAACTAAATTCTAAATGTTTCTGCGTTTCTTTAATAATGTCCCCATTTGTAAGGCTACTAGTAGTAAGGCCTACTGTGTCATATAGGTACATACATATATCGATGTTCAGCGTGTTCACGGGATGCAAATTTTTTTTTATACATACTTTCGCGGTAATCGTAAATTATATTAGTGACACAATCTGATAAATTGAATATGTCTAAAAGTTACGGAAATAGTGAATAAGAACTGCGGTTCGTCCTGAACTGAAGCCAATATCTTTATCATTTATTCAAGTAACCACAACATTCTTAATATAACTTTCTTTATCTAACTATGTTTGAATTTAAATACTAATAACGTAATATTATTTAAATTTTATTTTTATAATCTTCGATTTACATTAAAAAACAATGTTTTTAATATAATTCTTTATAAAAAATCATAATCAAACTAAGTCTTATTTGTCAATAGAACAGAAATTAATCTTTTGATTTTAATATTATGAAAATAATTATGCTGTCCGTATAAGGTTATTTTAATATATTATGAATGATAAGTGTAATTGTTATGAATAGAGCTATTCAAATATAATCTAGATAATTTACTAATGTTTTCCAGATGCAACATTACATCTTGGTGGCCCAAGCACAAGACGGCGGCCACCCGTCTCTTTCTGGCACCGTGACGGTATACATCAACGTGATTGATCTGAATGACAACGCGCCCATCTTTGACCCCATGAGCTTCTCCAATGAAATCTTAGAGGATGTTCCAATTGGATCACAGGTGGTGACCATCAGCGCAACGGATATGGATTCAGGTATGTTACATTCATTTAGAGTTACATCAGAGGAATTACAAATTTCTTACACTTTTTTACGATAAATTTGATCTATGTTTGTTAAAAAATGATCGACAACATTTGAAAATTAATATTCCTTTAAAAGGGATAAAAGTTTGTCGTTATATATAAGTTACTCATTTAGAATTGCGTCAGATGGCGTTTATTTATATTCTTTTTTGTTACATAGGACTTTAATTGTAAAAGGTTATTTGTACAACGTACAACTAATATTTAATTACTATTAAAGTAGTCTCTATATAATTTACATTTAGATACATGACAACTTGTGTAATTTTTTTATCGTTATTATTTAATTTCTAGGTTTAAATGGAAAACTAGCATACAGTATCACCGCTGGAGATGATAACCACGATTTTAAAATTTCACATAACGGTACAATACTAACAGCACGATCTCTAGATCGAGAAACAATACCGATTTACAATTTGATCATTACTGCCAGAGACTTAGCCAGTCCACCGGAGCCGCAACTATCCTCAACAGTTCAGGTATAAAAAGCTTTTAAAGATATCTTAACATTATATTCATATATATGGTATTGTCTCAAATAATTTTACTATCAAAAAATTAAATACATCATAATTTATTTTATACTATCACATTATACAGGTTACCATTCAACTGAAAGATGTTAACGATATGGCACCAGAGTTCGTTACTCCCAATATAACAGAAGTGTCTGAAAATATCCCACTGAATACTGTTATTATGACTGTAAAAGCTGTAGACAAGGATGAGGGCAGAAATGGTTATGTGGAGTACTTTATGACACCTGATCCTGAAGTGAATGGCCATTTTTCACTAGGAAATGTTGATGGAATATTGCGAGCAACTGGTAAACTTGACAGAGAACTAAAATTCAGCTATATGATTCATATCACAGCCAAAGACAGAGGCGATCCGCCTAACATCACAAATACAAAAATTAGTATTAAAATACTAGATGAAAATGACAACAGCCCTGTTTTTGATCCAAAGCAATACAGTGCATCCGTTCCAGAAAATGCAAGCATTGGCGCAAGCGTTTTACAAGTTCGTATTTAAACTATATTTTTTCAATCATTTAAAACGTAGTATTTTTGAATTGTAATAAAAATTTATGTTAAATTAATTTACAGGTGTCCGCTACAGATATAGATGAAGGTTTAAATGGAAGAGTCAGATATTCTATTGCTTCTGGCGACGATAATCGAGACTTTAGTATTAGTGAAGATACTGGCATAGTTAGGGTAGCGAAAAATCTTAATTTCGAAAGAAAGTCTCGATATATACTTATAATAAGAGCTGAAGATTATGCTAGAGACGATGTTAGATTTGATACGGCTGAATTATCTATCTCAATTCAAGATATAAACGATAACCCACCCACATTCTTAGATTCACCATACTTGGCCTACGTAATGGAAAACGTTATTCCACCTAACGGAGGGTACATAATAACAGTGCATGCTTATGATGCTGATTCACCACCTTTTAATAACCAAGTACGATATTTTATAAAGGAAGGCGATGCAGACCTTTTTAAAATAAATGCTTCTTCAGGACAAATTTCCTTATTGAGAACGTTAGATCGAGAAGCTCAAGATGAATACACGTTATCCTTAGTGGCAATGGATACAGGTAAATTTGTTATAACAATTGTTATACATATATAAGATTGCAAATGCAAATTTACTTTACTGAAATGTCCTTAAATTAGTAATTTTAGTTTTTAATTTAAAAGCATATATTTTATTTTTCAGGATCTCCTCCTTTAACTGGATCAGGTACAGTCAAAATTGTTGTTCAAGACGTTAATGATAATAGCCCAGATTTTGAAAGACAAAGTTACAAAACTACCATTTTAGAGAATTTACCTTCTGGAACAATATTGCTTAATCCTAAAGCCATGGACAAAGATGTTGGAAATAATGCTAAAATAAGGTACAGCCTTCTGGGTGATAAATCAGAAAGATTTCAAATAGATCCCGTGACCGGAGTTATAGCAACAAACGCTACATTAGATAGAGAAGAATGGGATACATATTATTTGATAGTGATGGCTCAAGATTCATCAACTACCGATCCTCGAACTGCAACTGCTAATGTAACAATTATTGTAGAAGACGAAAATGATAACTCTCCAACATTTTTGCAAACAGAATATGAAGTTTATATTTCAGAACGTACAATTCCTGGAGATTTTATTTTTGGAGCTAAAGCCAAGGATAATGATATCGGTCAAAATAAGAAAATATTATATGATCTTAAGGGTGAACATCAGGATCTTTTTACTATTAATAGAGAAACGGGAGTAATAAAAGCTAAAGAAAATTTAATGAAATACAGAGAAAAAAACAAACCTACGTTTAATTTAATAGTTGAAGCAGCTGATTGCGGTATAAATTCGAGGCAAGCAACCACTGAGTTACGTCTCATACCAAAATCTGGTAAAAACTTTCCAAAGTTCAGTGTGACTAATAAACTGACATTTACTTTCTCCGAGGATACACCTGAAGGAGTTTTAGTAACTCGTCTATCTGCGTCATCTCCTAAGAAAGGACCAAGTGGTTTGTTACAATATTCTGTTGCAGGAGGTAATGTAGGCGATGCATTACGTGTGGAGCCAATGAGTGGTGAAGTTTTTATAACTGGTAAAGGATTAGATTATGAAACAATGCCGCTTTATGAAGTATGGTTTGAAGTTAAAGATTCAGACAATCCCCCTTTAAAATCATTTATTGAGATAGAAATAAAAGTAACTGATGCAAATGACAATGCGCCTACTATTGAAAACGTATTGTATAACGCAACTGTTCCTGAAGAAGAATCTGCACCACAACTGGTTATTAAAATTGATGCCCATGATGATGACTCAAATGAAAATGGAAGAATATCTTTTAGACTTGTTAACGACTACGAAGAAACTTTTAAAATTGACTCAGAAAATGGAAAAATTTATACAAATATTGCATTAGATAGAGAGTCTATTCCTTTTTATGAGGTATTAGTAGAAGCAATTGATCACGGTGTGCCTCAGCTAGTTGGAACATCTACCGTCTTAGTTACGGTTTTAGACAAAAATGATAATCCACCACGATTCACTCGACTTTTTAGCGTAAATGTGACCGAAAATGCAGAAATCGGATCATTTGTTATAAAAGTTACAAGTTCCGATTTAGATTCTGGGCCCAACGCTAATGCTACTTACAGTTTTGTGGAAAATCCAGGAGAAAAGTTCATAATTGATCCAACTAGTGGAAATGTGACAGTTGCTCGACCTTTAGATAGAGAAATTCAAGACGAATATATTCTCAAAGTTGCAGCAATAGATGGCGCTTGGAGATCAGAAACTCCATTAACTATTACAATACAAGACCAAAATGACAACGCCCCCGAATTTGAGTATTCGTTTTACAGTTTTAATTTCCCTGAATTACAAAAGAAAAATAGTTTTGTGGGTCAAGTAATAGCAACAGACAAAGATAAACAGGGACCTAATTCCATAATTTCGTACTCGCTACAGCAAACGTCAGATTTATTTTCTATTGATCCAGCTACAGGAGAAATTTTAAGCAAATTTATGATGAATTATAAAAGGACATCAATAAATTCGTCCCCGGAAAATACATACTCTGTAACTGTTGTCGCAACCGATAATGGTAAGCCACCAATGTCATCTGAATGTCTCGTAACTATAAACGTTGTCGACGCAAATAATAATAAACCTAAATTTGTTCATCACGAAAAATTTGTGCCAGTACCACAAGATGCCACTCTTGGTGAAAAAATTGTACAAATAAAAGCAGAAGATAGGTTAGACTTTGGAATAAATGCTGAAATAGAGTATTTCGTTTCTGGAGGAAATGGTACTGTTTATTTTATGATAGATAGAACAAGTGGCTGGATTGTAGTAAATAAGCAGTTCTATTTTATTGGCAAATACTATGAACTAAAGGTTAAAGCGATAGATAGAGGTGTACCCCCTCAATGGGATGAAACTGCAATTACCTTTGTTGTCACTGGCGATAATATTTATAGCCCCAAATTCACTGCATTAAGCTATCAAGTAATTGTTCCTGAAAATGAGCCAGTTGGAGCTTCAATATTAACATTGAAAGCTAATGATGAAGACGATGGACCTAATGGTATAATAAGATATGAAATTTCTTCTGGAAATACAGGAAAAGAATTTCAAGTTCATCCAATGTCAGGTACTATAAGTATCTTGCGGCCACTTGACTATGATGAAATACAGGAATATCGTTTAAATATAACTGCAAAAGATCTTGGGTTTAAATCAAAAGAAGCTACTGCAACAGTTACAATTATTTTGACTGATATTAATGACAATTCTCCGCAATTCAATCAAAGCCTATACATTGCATCTTTGCCTGAAAATTCACCCATGAATAGCTTTATATTTAAAGTACAAGCCATAGATATTGATTCTCCAAAGAACTCTATTATAAAATATTCCATAAAAAACGAAATTTCATCATTATTTTCTATAGATAGCAATACCGGTAAAATATTTTCGAAAGAAGTATTTGACTACGAAGAAAAAACAGAATACAGACTGAGTATAGTGGCTGAGAATCCAGATTCTGTAATGCGTAGTACTACTGAAGTTCTTGTTCATATAACAGGTGTCAACGAATTTTATCCTAAGTTTATACAACCCGTTTTTCATTTTGATGTGTCTGAATCTGCTGACGTAGGTACAAATGTTGGAGTAATTCAAGCGACTGATCAAGATAGTGGTGATGATGGCATTATATATTACTTGTTTGTGGGTTCAAGTAATGATAAAGGTTTTAATATTAATGCACAAACTGGTGTTATTAGAGTAGCAAGATATCTAGATAGAGAAACACAAAACAGAGTAGTATTAACGGTTTTAGCAAAAAATTCTGGAGGTATTCATGGAAATGACACAGATGAGGCTCAAGTCATTATATCGATACAAGACGGTAATGATCCCCCTGAATTTTTACATCATTATTATGAAGCTACAATATCCGAGGGTGCGAAAATAGGACATAGAGTTATTCAAGTGAAGGCTGTTGACAAGGATGTTCGACCGCAAAATAATCAATTCAGTTATTCAATTATAGGAGGAAATACCAATCAAGACTTTAAGATCGATCCTCAAACAGGAGAGATTGAAGTTGCTCGTCAGCTAGATAGGGAATCACTATCAATGTATTCATTAACTGTTGGTGCTATTGACACTGGAACACCCCCACAAACGGGCACTGCAACAGTAAAGATATCTTTAACAGATATAAATGATAACGGTCCAGTTTTTGACGTAACTAATTTTGATGGTGCAGTATACGAAAATGAACCACCAAATACAAGTATAACTACACTTACAGCTAAGGACCCTGATTTACCGCCAAACGGTGCTCCCTTCTCATACACTGTAGTTGGGGGCAAACATCAAGCCTATGTAAAAGTACATAGACATACTGGGGTGCTCTTAACGACTAGAAAAATCGATAGAGAGCAGACTCCTTACCTGGAAGTTGTAATTCAAATTGAAGATAGTGGTTCACCTGTAATGACTTCAAACTATACTATACTTGTGAAAGTATTAGACAGAAATGATAATCCACCGACACCGAGATCTGCTCATGTACTAGTTTATGCATTTAATAATAAAATACCAAATGGAAAAATTGCAGATGTTAAGCCCAACGATCCTGATATTGTTGGAGATTATAAATGTAAAATTATCAAAGAGTCGACATCGGAAAATACTCTGGCATTACTAAGTATCAGAAAGGGATGTGATCTATACACTAATGCAGTAAAACCAGGACAAGGCTATTCATTTTCAGTATCTGGAAACGATGGTATTCATAGAGATGTTTTGTCTTCAATTAGTGTAGAATATTTTACGTTTGATAACAGAACGGTTGAGCAATCTATTACTATAAGAATAATAAACATGACAGCGACAGATTTTCTCATACATTACTATCGTATATTACTGGAAATATTAAAAGTCGGATTGAAAAATAAGGAGTACATTTATTTGTATAGTATAAACGAATCTAAAGAACATTTGGATCTAACAGTAGCAATTAAAGAAAATAATTCAGTATGGAAAAAAGAAATCACGGAAAATCACGTAAAATCCAAGGAATTTGAAATCACTAAAGTATTAAAAACTCAAATCGTTGTATCTTATTACCCTTGTACTATTCATAAATGTGAAAATGATGGCGTTTGCTCAGATTCTATTAAAGTTTTGGATGACACAAAAATTACAGAGAGTTCAACGCTTATCCTCACGTCTCCACTGGTGAAACATGAATATACCTGTCATTGCACAGATCGCTTTATGGGAAATAAT
The DNA here is from genome assembly GCA_018249895.1 of Tiana niger. Lineage (NCBI taxonomy): Eukaryota > Metazoa > Arthropoda > Insecta > Lepidoptera > Hesperiidae > Tiana > Tiana niger. The sequence continues at coordinate 12,752 of DWNH01000263.1, forward strand.
TGTGAAATGCGCCAAGACCCTTGTTCACCGAATCCATGCCATTTCGGGGGCCAATGTAGGAAACAAGGCTATGATTTTGTTTGTACATGTCCTGCACGACGCGAAGGAAAAACTTGTGAATTGGAAAGAGATGATGTATGCAGTAGTAATCCATGTAAAAATGGAGGTTCATGTAAAGAGAGTTCAGATAGAAACTCATTCTTTTGTCTATGCCGCCCTGGTTATCGAGGCAATCAATGTGAAGCATTGGTCGATTCCTGCAGGCCTAATCCTTGTATGCATGGAGGCATTTGTATAAGTTTAAAGCCAGGATACAAATGTAGTTGTACTAACGGCCGTTATGGTACACATTGTGAAAGTTCAACGTTCGGCTTTGATGAACTGTCATATATGCAGTTCCCAGCGCTTGATGCATCAACTAATGATATAACTATAATATTTGCTACAACAAAACCAGACGCACTTCTGCTCTATAATTATGGTTCTCAAACAGGAGGAAGATCAGATTTTATTGCCATTGAACTTCTTGGTGGCAAACCTGTATTTTCATTTGGAGGAGCGAGAACATCCATAACATCTGTTAGTTTAGTGGACAACGACAATAACCTTGCAGATGGAAGATGGTATAAATTAACAGCTACAAGGAATGGACGCGTTATATCACTGAGTGTCACATCGTGCACAGATCATGGTGACATTTGCATGGAATGTGAACCAGGCGATAGCTCATGTTATGGAGACGATACTGGTCAGGCTGGGTGAGTAATAATTCAATAATTAGCTAATTTGATAATTTATTTTAGATAATTTATTACTTTCTGTATATTTTAACATTATTTACAACTTAATTTAAAACATTTAAGCATACATACATTTCATGTTTTCAACAAATTAATTTTAAAATTGGTCCGGGCGTCGACTTCTGGGAGAGAGCACCATGCTAGAGGTTTTTTGGTTTGTAATCATCAAACACGGGTCTATGATTAATTAATACGCGCGTAAATTAATAATAAACCTATTACCTGCTACATGATGTAGATGCTAGCCAATAGTAGTTTAGGTCTTTAACTATAAGCATTATTTTCTCTTTCTTACAGTACAATAAAAATAATAGTTGAATAATGCCAAAATTATTTGAGATTGCAAATACACCATCTTGAACTTTTTTGGCAGTATCATTTTGTAGTTACTTTATGGCTTTTTGATGTGATGTATCCATTAACTAAGGAGCAATTGTCAGCAAACTTATGCTAAATCACTCATCAGAAAAAATTTGTTCCGCGAGTATTAAGAGAATAATATGAAAAATTCTGGTTGTATTCACTTCTGTTAGCATATTTATAAGTATAGATATGGGTTACCAATCATTATGGATTTTTTTGCCTTAAAACTATATTTGACTGCTGTTTATAATACAACGTATTTTGCCACTTTGTCTTATAGTATCTTTTTTCATTACAGGACACTTAACTTCAACAATGAACCCCTTCTCATCGGCGGCCTACATAAAGCAGATCCTGTGTTGGAAAGACCAGGACAAATACATTCTGATGACTTTGTGGGATGTATGCACAGCATTACCATTAATGGTCGTATGTTAAACTTAACAAACCCATTAGAGACTCGTGGCGTTCAACCTAATTGTGACAGATCAGAAAAAGGCGCCTGCTTCAAGAAAGACGTGTGTGGTTTTGGCGAATGTTTCGATACATGGAAAACTCATTATTGTAAATGCGATCAAAAATTGATATCTCCTGATTGTTCATCATCTTTGCAGACTATTTCGGTTAGTGAAAATGGCATAATCATGTACGTGATATCTGAAAAACATCGAAGAATGCAATTGTTGGAGTCGTTTTATGGTGGAAGTACAGTATGGGATAAGAAAAATAGTAAAATATTTGGGAAAACAATTACAAAATTAAGCAATCCTGTGAAATCTTTATCCTTTAGCTTCAGAACCCATAAAAAAGATGGTGTTTTATTTTATGCTGCAACTGATAAATATTATACATTAATTGAAATATTAGAAGGAAAAGTAATTTATACATCAAAACAAAATTCAATAATAAATATGACTCAAGTTGATCAAGAAGACATGTCAGATGGTACTTGGCATAATGTTTCCTTGTTAGCTCACGGACGAAGTATACGCTTGAGTGTTGACAGTAAAAACCTGGGAGAAGAACTTGATGCTGCTAGTGTACACGACTTCTTAGATCCATATTTAACGATAATGTCACTGGGAGGAGTTAAAGCCGAATGGATTTCAACTACCAACAAATTTGAAGGGTGTATCGCCAACTTTTCTATCAATAGTGAAATACAACCGTTTGCAGGTAACGGTAGCATTTTCAAAGAAGTGATGCGCGTTGGAAAGATAATAAGTGGATGTCACAGCGCATTTGGTGCAAGCTTAACACAAAACACTGCCCCATTAATAATCGGAATTATTGTTGTGATCACATTCTTTGTGATTTTAATTGTTGCTTTATTAATTTCTTTTATTGTATATCGGCTTAGAAAGCAGAAAAAAGAAAAAGGCACTATCCCCTCGGGTAAAACCAATATGGCACATACAAAGCAAAACGGGGGGCCTGCTATGCTTAATGCACCCAATCTAATAGCAGGAACTAATGACAGTCTCATGAATCGCAATTTACATAATAATGAAACGAGTCTTAGTAATTATATGTCTGACAATGCCGATATAATGCGTAATGTTGGACACATAGTCGGTCCTGAATTGTTGTCCAAAAAATACAAAGACCGAGAAATTATGAATATAGATCCACCAAGACCCCAACGTCCTGATATAATCGAAAGAGAAGTAGTAGGGAAAAGTCCAGCGCTTCGAGAGGATCATCACCCACCGCCACCACCTTCAACAAATACCTCACACCATACACATGATCATACTAGCGGTATTGATTTGAATTCAGAAGTACCGGAACATTACGATCTTGAAAACGCAAGTTCCATAGCACCGTCAGATATTGATATAGTTTATCATTATAAAGGATTTCGTGAAGCTGCTGGAGTTCGCAAGTATAAGGCTACTCCGCCGCCTATAGCCGGGTATCATCATAAACATCAAACTCCTCAGCATAGACATTCACCTCATCACCCAAGTGGGTATCCACCTAGAGTAATACCGCAAGCGTCCCAACCACCGCCCCAGCCTAGACAACATCAAACCACACCCCTAGCTCGTTTGTCACCTAGTAGTGAACTAAGTCAACAGCCCAGAATTCTCACTCTTCATGATATATCAGGAAAGCCATTACAGAGCGCCTTACTAGCTACAACTTCGAGTTCTGGTGGAGTGGGAAAAGATGCTTTACATAGTAATAGTGAACGTAGCTTAAATAGCCCTGTAATGTCGCAACTAAGTGGCCAAAGCTCATCCGCTGGACGGAAAACACCAAGTGCTCCGCCTCAGGTACCACAGGTTGTTTCCGTAGGCTCAGGCGCAGTAGGATTAACTGCAGAAGAAATTGAAAGAATGAATGCTAGACAACGAACATCAAGTTTAGTTTCTACCTTAGATGCAGTTTCTAGTTCTAGTGAAGCACCTCGAGGTGGTGGAGTGAGTCATCACATGTCACATAGACATCATTCCCCTCCGGTTGATAACCGGAGTTCAACAGGGTCTGACGATGAGAGTGGGAATGATAGTTTTACATGTTCAGAAATAGAATACGATAATAATAGTATTAGCGCAGATAAACCTGAGGACGTGAGAAGACAAAATATAAGCAGTGGAAGTAACAACAAAAAACCTATATTACCACCTCCTTATGAAAGTTTTGATTCTTCATTTCGTGGTTCGTTGAGTACTTTAGTAGCTTCGGATGACGATTTGGCGCCGCACGTGGGTGCAGCGCTTTATCGACAAGCAAATGGATCTCCAGCACCAGCCCCGCTTGGTTGGGATTACGGATTATTGAACTGGGGACCAAATTTCGAAAGTATGATAGGAGTTTTTAAAGATATTGCGGAACTACCAGATTCTGTAAATAGTCGAATGTCTTCCTCGCTGAGACTCCCAAACGGTACGCCGAAACCGTCCGAAGAATATGTTTAGTGTGAAATAATCATTGTAAATAGTTTTATGATAAAAATTAATTATATTGTACAAATATTTTTGAG
>DWNH01000264.1:0-16900 GCA_018249895.1 Tiana niger
ACAGGCTTTAATCTATTGGCTGTCACATTGACATATTTGACACGTGTCAACACATGAAAATGAAACACATGTCAAAAACAATAGAAAGAAACGTTAAAGTTGTAAGTTTAGTGTTGATATGAAATATTTTAAATTTAGTAATAAACTGTATTTGTTTGTTTTTGGTATTATTTGTTGTTGGCGTACATTTCGTACATGTAGAAATTGTAATTTGATTTAAATATAATGTAAATTACAGGCATTATTAAAAGTTAATGGTATTTGCCGATTCACTTCTCAAAGTAAATGAAAGGAATAAAGGTTCTTAGTCGATCCTAATGTATAGCGACTAGATATTTCTCAAACCAACAGGAAGTTTGCATTAAAGTTTTTTACTATTGTAGTGAAATTTTACAATGATACATGATGCATTATTAATTTTGTGGGACTGTTCGGATGTCAAAGACGAATCTCGGGTAAGTGACAAAGAATTAATTTACAGGTAGTAGTGGTTGGCGGCTGCCTTCAATGGCTAGAAGCGTCAGGTGCGGCAGGTAGCGCTATACCAATTGTAAGTTACGCACCTGGACTTCATCATCTTATGGGAGCTCCCATGCTGCAAGTCAAAGAGCAAATATGTCTTTAAGGGCTTCATGATTGTTTCAAATTCTTAATGCAATATTATGCTTTTTAACAATAAGAAGCCATTTAAAAAAAGGCTGCATAAACTGCTTGTTGCTGTGCTGCTGGCTGCCACCACATGGGTTAAATAGAGTCTGGAAAAGATGTATGCTTACAAATGTTTTGCTTACTAGATGAGATGTAGACTGCATATTAATTTAACCAAATTTATTTTATTATTTTTAGCCAGATCAACTCAAATTTGCAAACCAAGGAGATGATGAGATATACAATAGAATATATGCAGTAGCAAAGGACCATCATGTTATTCAAAAATTCATTGGCGCTACAAGTTTTCATACAAGGAAATTTCATTCTGGTATTGTTGTGGCATTTTATCCACTTACTTAGATAACTAACAAACCTATAATTATTTGTTTTGTTAAACCATAATGGGAATGTAATATTTCATTTCACTTTACAAAACTTTAGAAAAATCCCTAAAATGGTAAAAGTTAAACCTACCCTATTCTATACTTGGTACAGTACATAATGCAGTTCTAAATCCATTGGCTGTAGGTTTGATGGTAAAAACCTTTTTATATAAAGTACTTAAAATTAACAAATGTCCTTCATTTATTTGCCACTTCATTATTGCAGCATCAGGGCTTAAAACATATGGACTATATGGCCAAGCTCTTAGTGAAGGGATTGCTGAAGTGTTACAATCCTACAAGAAAACTTTGGTTGAAGTAGAAGATTTGGTTATAGGCAACCAGAGCTATACCCTGTCGTTCGTATACAGCTATGTAGAAAAGTATCAAGGATTATTTAATACATTAAATAGAGTTGTAACTACCATAAAAGAAAGAAGATTGACTGGTTGTCAAATCCTAAGTCTTGTTCATCAGTACATTTTGAGTGGGAATGAAATGGTACATGAAGCAATTTTTAAGTAAGTTTTTTTATCTGTTTTCATTAAATTTTTATATGTTGCTTAAGCTGTATAATGTACTAACTATATTAATTTAAATCACTATGGACTTTTTTGAGACTAACCTTTTGTAATATAGTATACTGAATGACATTAAAGTTGAAATTGGAAAGAAATTGCTATTTAGTAGTAATAGAAATTAATATAATTATATTTGTATAGTTCAAAAAGTTTATATTAAGTTTTTGAATTGTGTACAACATAATGTACCTTCATTTGTATACAATTTTTGTAAATGAGGATTTTAATGTTTTTTTTTTACAGAATTTTTTCATGCATTAATTTGGTATTTATAAACCAACTGTGCACTTGGCTACTTTATGGTGAACTAAAGGATCCTTATGAAGAGTTCTTTATATCAAAAGCAAAGAAGACTGATGCTTCAGAATCTTTTCTGTCTACTCCTTCGACGGGCAACACTTGTGATAAATCTTTAATTTCTACTGTGAGTTTAAGATATTTAAAATGAGATTTTCACACAACACTAATTTTTGTTTTTATAGTTAATGTTTTTTATATAATGTAATTAATAATATAATGTAATTTCTAACACTTTTGTTGTTTTTATTTTGTTCTAGTTACAACATACGCCTTTAGACTGTGGATATAATCTAAATCCAAATATGATACCATACTTCATTCCACTGTCTCTGGCTCAAGAGATTCTGTTTATTGGAAAGACTGTGATATTATTTGGATTCGATCCTAAGAAACTGAAGAAGACTAACTGTTTTACTATGAGTAGGCCTTTATTATCGTTGCAGAAAATTGACAATGATTCAAGGAGGTAAAAATGATATTCATATTATTTATCATAATTAGCTTAAATTTATCTACTGTTGAAAATGGGTTTCGAAGATCAAGGCATATCACAATACACTCTGTTACCTAATACCAAGCTGCTTTTAAATACATACTGTCAAGTTGTTGGCTCACTAGACCTAAACTTTATTATTAACTTTTATTAACATTGTGGAATATTGGGCAAATATCCATCTGCTATACAGTGCAAATTTCCTTAGCACAGTTTCCAATCTTTCATGACATTTATATGTACATACTTTAATTTCTGCACAGTGCAATGTATAATTTATATTTTTGATTTGTTTTAGTATGTCATCATGTGTGCATAAGCTTTTATAAAACTCTTATTCAATTGAATGAAATTACTTGTTCCACATTACAAAATGGACTACATTTTAGTATGTCTTGTATGTGCTCCACATCATTTGGTGACCTGTATGTGAAGTCAAGCCAAAAACGTTGAGCTGACATATTGTGTCCGGATTATTCCGATATGTTCAATTTGACCTGGAAAGAGAGTTCTGAAATTAGGGTGCTGTTCAGAGTCTCATACAATTGGATATACTGAATGTTTACCAAAATGTTTTTTTCTAGTTCAAATTATTTTGTTCCCGTTTTTGCAGATTTACTATTTGGGAAGAAAAGGAGTCAGAATTTCACGAAAAATTACAGAACCTGAAGAAACCGGAAGTTTTTGAAGTATGTAATTTGAGAGCAGTGGTTCGTGAAATCAAGGAGTGTGTAACAAAGGTAATATTTAGGCCTTTGTTTATTTCCACAAAAACATCATTAGACACAAAACACAATTGTTAAATTAAAGACACATAAGAACACATAGTGGCATGCAAACAAAATCTATAAACATGGAAAATATCATGTTTATCTAACATTTTTTGGACTCAGCTCGAGTTTATTCAAAATTAAATTGCAGCATCTGTGGACGGTGGCAGTTGAAGAAGCACAGCTTTTGCACGAGTTGAAGTTGATGAAAGATTTCTATTTGTTGGGGAGAGGGGAACTGTTCCTTGAACTGCTGAGGCTTACTGCTCCTATACTGGATCGACCTACATCTAGGACGTCTACAAGAGGTAATTGTTATTATCAAAAGTCAAAATCAAAAATACTTTAAAGTGGTAGGTTCGCTTGGTGATGTATCACATCCAATTCTACCGTGTTTATGATTTATTATGATCATCTGCCGTTTCTAGGAGGTATGAGCAATGCCCCTCGTGTTAATCTTAGAGGTACAATTTCTCAGCGCGATTGATTTAAAATGTCATTTAATTGGCTCGTCGCGTAACTCGTAAATTTTTTGTAGATATGAATCACGCGTTCCAGTTGGCCGCACGAGCAGTTTTCCTAAGTAACAGCAGTGACATTGAGAAATTTAGCTTTGAACTCCCATATGTTAAGCCAAATGTATCTGCAAATTCAACAGTTGAGGATGGCAGCAGCGTTGGTAAGCTTAATTTAAAACATAACCTTAACTACAGTAATTAAAAATGCACCTTTAATAGATTGTTCCGCACTTGTTTCCGAAGAGCCGTCGACCAAAGTTGTCCTGCGGTGTTCCACAGGGTTCTATCCTTGGACCACTTGTAAGATTATTTTGTGAAGGTTCACGAGCCCTATCATGTCATGCTTTGGCATGCATGTGATGCACTGGTCGTGCACCAGTTGAGGGCTATATATGAGAATGATATTTGTCTAGGTATTTTATTGGTGGTATTCTAATATATTAGGATATCGTAGATGTCATAATTGCTATAAGTGTTGAAAAGGGGTTATTGCTATTTTTAGTGGCAGATGGCTGGTCCAGTATTATCTTGAAGTATGATTTCAAATGGCCGCTGCATCTGCTATTTGCCCCGGAGGTGCTGGCGCGGTACAACGACATGTTCAGACTACTATTAAGAATAAAAAAAACGCAGCACGACTTGCATGCGCTGTGGAAGACTTATAAACAGTCAACAAGGTAAGAGATTACAAGTCGCCTGATGAGGCGAATGATTATCACCACACATAACTCTATCGTGAAGCATTTTATTGTGTTTCGGAAGAAGGCTCCTACGTATGTATAATCGTATCTTTGTAATGCAAAAACAGGGCTTTAAAAATTTTTTCTTTCGTAGAATCGTTGAATTTACTTGAAATCAGATTATGATGATAAGGATTTTATCTTTACTTATTATTATTTCTTAACTTATTTTTTATTATTTTTTGACTTTCAAATTAACACTGTACGATTATTTACGTAGGAGCCATCGATATTTAGAAGTCTGCATAAATCGAGATTTGTTATTTGGTCGTCTTTTGAAGATATTTAGCATTTGATTTATTTTTGTAGGTTTTCCATGTGCCAACTCCACAACAAGCTGATGTTTCTGATGGACAATCTACAACACTATTTACAAGCGGATGTATTGGAAACTAATTTCTCGCGACTGATGGAAGCAGTGAATAAGACAAATGATTTTGAGAAACTAAAGAAAGCCCACGCTACGTTCCTCGCTGATATACTTAGCCAGTCGTTTTTAACCATCACCACGGTAGTTATTCATATTATTTAATTTTATACCTTAATCCTACTAATGTTATACATATGAAAGTTTGTACGTTCGACTGTTTAGATGTTTGGATGGAACGACTTGGATGAGATTTGGTACACTGATAGTTCACTAAATTAACACCTACAAACCTTTTTATTATGTTAAATGCCGTTGTAAGACCTTTACTAAGCAGGCGAAAGCTAGTAAAATAATTTTGACTTTTAATACTGATACATAAGGCAAAAAACAATTTTTCTATCAATATACCTATTTCAGTCTACGGACAATGAGTGGTCCAGCGAAACCATGGACTCCATAAGCAATCCAGTGTTCTGCAACATAATGGAATTGCTGAAGTTGTGCGATTCCTTCTGCAGTTTAAGCGAGTTTGCTTCGGACAAGGAAGCCGAGGACTATTACATTCGAGGTTATTCTGATAGGTAAATAACACTATTGTTTTAATATTTGTACCATGAAGCAATTTATTGTGTTTTGGTAGACATGAGCGGTGTACATAGTTCTAAATTTTTTTATTGATAAAAGCTGGGTAATTGCCAACAAACAAAAACATGGGGAAGTACTGGGGAAGTACCACCGTCACACCCAAATCTACCGTGAAGCAATCTATTGTGTTTCGGAAAAAGGGTGTGGATGCTGGAGTTCACTAAATACGAGGCGACCATCTTAGTTCTCAGAAGTAGCAACGCATCTATGTATGTATTTGCGATTTCAGGTAGGACTAACGTACTGTCTGAAGTTGCAAGTGGATGTCCATGGGTTGCATGGACCACTTAATACCAGGTGGTAAGCACGTTCGTTTGCTACTTTTATTGAATTAAAAAAAAACACGGAATTGGGGGTGGTAATTTTCTAGACAGCGAATCTACTACCTATTAACACTACTGTTACTAATCTTATATTTAGAGAGGCATGTGCATATAACACCAATACTCTTCGTTGATCCGCAGATTCAACAAGCTAGTGAAGCAGCTGATGCAGCTGCTGGTGTCGCTGCGCGGCGGCGCGTGCGGCGTGCACCTCGCGCGGCTGCTCATGCGCCTCGACTACAACCGCTGGCTCAGCGGCGAGGCGCGCCTCACGCACTCCGTCACCGACATGCTGCGATACTGAACACTGGCTGCATGCACATATTCCACTAGTGAAACCTGCTATATGTATGTACTGCTTTATTGGGGCGTGCTACGAAGACTGGCTACATGTATGTACATGTTGCGGGTGGTAGGTTCGTAGACCGAGATAGTCACCACACCCAATTCGACCGTGAAGCTATTTATGGTGTTTCGGAAGAAGGGTGTAGTTGCCGGAGCTTACTAACGAGGCGATATTAATCCTTAAAAGGACTGCAGAAACCACTTAACACCAGGTGGCCTAAATGCTCGTTTGCCACTTATTAATAAAAAAAAGAGAAATTTTAGCATGCCTCATATATGTACTACTTTATTCAGGCGTGGCATATGCACATGTTGCTTTATTAGTGCTAACACGTATACACGCTGCTTATTGGGGCGTACCTCATGTGCATGCTGAGGGAGTACCTCATTATGTCCATCAAAGTAATGCTTTATTAAGCGTCACTTCATGTATACTATAGTACAAGCTGCCCTAATTAAGTATGCCACAATAATTATTAGTTTTCTGAAACATGTATCATACATTATTGTACTAAGTGTACTAAAATAGTATGACACGTCAGCATCTCCAGGAATTAATAAAGATGGGTGAATTAACTTCGATATAGTAATGTATCTACTGCTTATACTTACTACTAAATGCAATACAATTTCCATATTCTATCCTATTGTTAAACTAAATATTTTTACGTCAAACTAATTTTGTAATAATAAGGCTGTCCTTGTTGCCAATAAAAATTATTATCAACTATTTTTAAAGTGTTTTTATATCCCTTTTTTACGATTCAACTAAGTAATCAGACAGACAGATCTGACGGGAAGTTGTCGCTATGGCAATGAGCTGTACCAGTGAAGCTGCAACTGCGATCCTTCTTCTACAACCACGTCGTTTTTCAGTAATAAATAACCATGATTTGCATAATAAATGCATTTACAAATTTATTCAATCAAGATGGCGGGGACCACAATCTTCTCTCTCTTTCTAGCCAAGGGATAGTTTGAAGTTTGGCTCCCCTGCTTTTTCTATAATACATGTATGGGTATGACAATTTGATGGGAAGTAAAATCGAGCGTTAATAAAAATCCTTATGTTTAACGTCATGTATAAAAAGAAATTAATTATTTGCGCGATCTACATAAGCATACCGAATATTTCAAAATGTCTGTAAGTACCATAGTACTAGTACTATGTTTACCATTAGTACTAATGGTACTGACCATTAGTAGTACGTATGTACGTAGCTGACAATAGATGGCTACACATGTATTTTATTAATATTTTCTAGTCGAGTCCTATGTGGACATTCAAATAGATCATCAATGGGGTTTATATTCCGTAATCATACAGAATATAAAAATACAGAATTAATTCCTTTAAACCAGATAAGAAATTTAAAAAACAATTGCCCTTAAATCGTCTTTGCTTGAAGCTATGCTAAATATTCAAGCTTTGAGAAGCGCACTAAACAGAAGGTCATGGATTTTTTCACCAACTCTTTGGATTGCAAATTGTATTCTCTTTTTGAATACAAATGTTTGCAAATTTTGATGAATTTGAATGCACTTAGCATTCAAGTTTCGTTACTAGAACTTCTGTTCGTGTCGCAAGTATTTCCCCACATGACTGCAATACTCAGATCTTTACTTTCAAATCAATGCATTGTAGGTATCAGACCTTTTTTACTCTGTAGATACTTTCGTCCGTTTTCGAAGGGTTAAAAGAAGAAGAATTGATTTAGTTGTGTGACAACAAATCTGCCGTACCTACATACTACTACATACCTACAAGCAACCTGATGAAAACGATGGCATTAGGGAAAGTCACTTTTCAAGCGATATTACGGCTGCATCGATGACATCATATAGGTACCTTAAACCTTCAACTTCAGCTGAACAAACAACTAACACTTCCTTTTCGAACTCACTTAAAATATGTGCTCATCTATATCGTCATATGAATGGGTGACGGTCTTTGATACCGATGTTAAAACCAGTTGAGAAAATAATATGTGTCATGAATATTGTAAAAGTATTGGCCATTGCTGCGCCGAATTTACCACATTTAATAGACTAAGATCAATCATCAGCAGTTACTCAAAACCAATTACAAGATGATTAACAAGATACATAGGCTGGCAATCAGCACTCAAATAATTCAGCATCTACTTAAAGTAAATCGACGGGACGGACGGACAATAGACTACAATAGTAGATACGACTTTTTTCTTGGAACCCGTCGAAATGTGTGTGTGTTGTATGTGTGTGTATTTTAATACTGTTTTTCTCTTGTAGTCTTCTCGTAATCAATAACTATAGGAAGGGTAACAAAAACAACAAGGCCTTTTTTCTTCATTCTTTAATGCATTTTCTCTAATTTTTTTGACAGCGATGAGCACTTTTGGTGAAAATAGATACCGGAAATCAGTATAATAATATATTTATATATTAATTCAACAGTTCCAATAAAAAAACTCTGTTTTAATATGGATTTTTACTTACATTCAGCTGCTCAACTTCACAATAAAAATAGATCTCTTCTATAAAATTTATATAATTTATAAAAGCAGTAATGTTAGGTAAAATAACAATAAATAAATGCTTCTGGGGATTAAACGCAACAATATTTCTCTTTGTAGATAAATTGACAGATAGTCACTCTGCTAAGATCAATCGTATAAATATCTTACGAGTATAAAGTATCTATTGGTGTTACTCGCCAAAACTGAGAACTATGCTGCATTCATCTACTAATAAGCTACTGCGTATTGGTTCGTCATTCATTATCTATATTTTGGCTAAAAAGTCAACTTTTGCAAAACCACTTTTACAAATTGTCATGACACTATAAGAATTAGTCAACGATGAATGGTGCCAGCTTGCGCCTGCGCCGGCGCCGGTCGGCTCAACGATTACTCAGTATCACCTCTAGAATAATGTTACCGTTGCAACTTATCTATGTATTGCTAGAAGTTAACGTTATCGAGAATTAGAAAAGCGTCTGCATAACGTCTAATCGCTCAAATGTCAAGAATTCACTAAAGAAATTGAAAAATTATACGCACAGATTTAGTGATAAAGAAGTGAAAGCGTTAACCATGCAAGTTTTAACTATTCGTGCCTACAACTACGGCATCGAGTATCGCCGAGCCGGCGGCTACGCAGCGCTCTATCACAAAACGTAATTCGTCCGAATTAATTATTCGCTCCGGCCTACTTATTTCTACAAAATGATCACTATCGACAATAAATTATTTTCACCTACAATTAAAAACAAGGTACGAAGTTTAGTAGTGCATCGAAAACCGTGACGTGTCGCGTGGCGAGCGCACGGCATAATTGACTGGACCGCTCGAAGGAACGCCCGCTTATCAATTCTATAAAAACAAGTAACGCTAAAGGCGTATCTTCGATTACAATATTTACATAAAGAAACGATTCGAAGCGCTACTGATCACCTCTACTTAGGAAACCGAGAAATCGTATGTTAAAAATTATCGGTAGATATGACTACTTATTATTAAAATTAAGAAAGCAACCGTGTTCTATTGGAATTGTGAGTCTCGTTAGACGTGCGCCACCCGGACGAGCTGCCTTGCTGATACGGACCTCGCAACTTTCTTTATCCAACTATTCTTTTTTGTATATTTATAACACCACTCATTACTGAGGAGACCAGGAGGAAAATACGTACAGGATCAAAATCCTGCCTACCCTGCCTACCCTATAATGCAGCCAACTATTTAACCAATGTTTATTATAAAGTATGTAACATTGGCCTGTTTTCTTTCATGAATTCTAATCACAGCTATTTTTGATATTTCTACTTATTCTAATATATTCAAATAGTACCTATCTGTGAATAAAATCAACAAGTTATTTGTATAACAACAGGCCTTGGCTTATTTTTCTCGTTTCTATTGTATACACCTACATGTTTTGTTTATATGTCTTTTGTATATATGTAGATATATTTTAGTTTGATCGTGTATTGGTCTGAATGGAGCATCCGTATCGACAACGCGCCCACCCCCGTGGTGGCTCTACACACTACTTATAAACCGTAATAATATGCTCCCTGTTACTACATGCTCTTACAAAGGCGGCAACTTTGTTTCAAGCCTTATATAAAATATAATATTGCTGACTCGTTTCTGCAGCACCGTTAACGCGGAACGACGCATCTATAACTCTTCTACGCCGAACGTTTTTTATACATTTATTAACAATTCATATATTTCTGTAATGTATATCGAGGTTGTCGGGAACATTATATTATGTGTATTGTTAGTATGATTCGAACATTTGTTATTTCACTAACGAACATTAGGCACCCGTCAATAACGTAGATCTATTTCGTACGCCAACAAAGCATAAAATAGTGATATCTTTACAATTCAGTCTAGTCTATATAATTATTTTCTTTTTAATGGCAAGGTATCTCTATAAAGATTCAATAGTTATCATATATAACAGGTATATCTATACAAACGGAATGCGTCGCGCATCCGCTCTTTTCTCACAGCGTCAATGATATAAAATTTAACCTAAATTATAACACAGGAGAATTAAGTATAAGATCACAAAATGAGATTCAGCGGGCGGCGCGGGGGCGCGCCCGGCGAAGTCGCAGCTATAATACTCGAGTGTAGGCTACAACTAGCGAGAGGCGCGCGGCCGCTCGCACTAAGGCTAGTATTGCTATCGGGGCAAGGGCGGGGTGGGCGCCCAGCTGGCAGCGCGCGGGCGGCGCTCGGCGCGGCCGGCCGCGGGTCAGGGCGCGATGCCCGCGTCCGACTTGTGGAAGGCGGCGGCCGACGCCAGCGGCGGCTGCTGCGCTTGCGCCGAGCTGAAGTCGTGCTCGGACTTGGGCCGCGGCAGCGCCGCCGCCACGCCCAGCCCGGGCAGCGCCACGCCCGCCATGCGGCACGAAGCCGCCTGCAGCGGCTGTAGCGCCAGCCCTAGCGACCGCTCCGACAGTCGCGCCACACTGTCGTCCGACAGGCTCACGTGCTCCGCTTCGGCCGCCAGCGCGTTCACCACCGCGTTAATCGTGTTTCCTTCGGACGTCGTATCGTCCTCGCGGTGGGCGACGAGGTTCGGGTTCTTGCCGATCTTGTTCAGTCGCTCGGCCGCGACGCTCTCCATCGTGCGCCGCATGAGGGGATATTGGTCCAGTACGGCGTTAAAGTGGTCCACAGATAGGGAGAACAGGTTGCAATAGGTTTCGGCGCGGACGGAGGCGACTCGCCGGGCGTTGGTCAGCAAGCAGATTTCGCCGAAATATGAACCGTCGGAGAGGCTAGTGGCTACTTCGCCGTTAGCCATTACTATGTCTACGATTCCTTCTTGTATGAAGTACATTTTGTTTCCGATGGTTCCCTCTTTAATAATTATATCGCCTGTAATATAAAAAAAAATATTAAAAAGCTTTTGTTGAAAAATAAATAATCTTTGTAAAAAGATTAAAAAATTAAGGCATATTTTACCAGGTTGGAAGACTTCGTAGCGTAGTTTGGTGACGACGTCAGAGACGAAATTGGAGTCAGCATTAGCGAAGAAAGGCACAGACGCAACGAGCGATCTACAGTTATAGTTGATGACATCTTCTCGCAATTTCTCACTTAACTCGCCCAAAATTAATTCCTCGTCGAAGAATTTACCCTGGTACCGATGTTCGAAATACTCTGTGATTCTCTGACGCATCTCGCGAGGCAACTTTCGGTAAGCCATGTATTCTTCAACTTGTTTAACCTGTAAAAGTCATAAATAATAAAAAATATTAATATACAAAATTTTCTGTTTTTGTAGGTACTGTTAATTCAAACGCACACAAAAATTGGCTGGTCGTTTCCAAGCGTACACACATTGCTAATAAATCTCAATCGTGCAAATTGTTTAGAACCAGTTATCACAACTAAATTGTCTGTTACACATCAGGCAACACAATTTATACTTATTGATGATCAAATTTTTACCTACCTATATGAATTAGGGTTAATATGATTAAAGTGTTAATGTTTTAATGAATTTATGAAATTAACTGTCATGAACACCCAACAATGATACGTGATTATTCTGTAAAAGAATCGTCAGTAACCTAAGACACCGTACTGAATTTATAACCAGGTGCATGAAGATAAGCTTAGAACGTGAATCGACCTAGAACAACAGCGAACGAACATTCTTTCTGTACTCACGTCTAGTCTCTGAAACAGGTAATTATGATTTTAATGATTAGTTGTTAATTATATCACATGATTGCATTATGATCCATGCGGCTACTGAAATGATGTTTCTATTGTATTCTAATTGACACTTACTCTCATGTGATTAAGTACAAAAACAAAACCCGCCTTGTGAATCGTCAGTCTTATATCACAGACATTGTTAAATTGTATAGAAGTGTGAATTAGTACACTGAATTTCTTACGTATAAAATATAGGTGTTCATAACAGCTTGCAATATTTGGTTATTCAAGATCAGTTTAATGTTGTTTTACGTAGAATGCAGAGCGTAGTCGAGTTTTAAGGATTTAAGACACATTCTCCTTATTAACTTTTGGAAGAACATTCATTAGTTTATTAGGATAATAATACACAAAATAGCCCCATAGTTTACATACTTTCTTTAAGCTGAAAGTTTGGTCCGGTTCCTAATGACACCAAAAATTTATAAAAGTGCGTAGTTCAACTAAAAGAAAGTATGTAGTTAGTCGAGGGATATTATTTTCATTCTATATTATAATATAAAATGTATTCATATTCGTATATTTGATGTGATTCGTATCTTGAATCAGTCTTACATGCTTATTAAATATATTTCTAACTATATTTTTCGCGTTATGTAATCGTAAATACACATAAATAAACTGCCTTCGAAAATAGGTGAGTGGAGTGTACCTTTTCTCGATATTGCCTGCGGGAAGAGTCAAGACTCTGGATTAAATTAGTAGCGTGACCGAGGAAGAGTGCGTAGCACGTGGCCCCAGAAATCATGGAGAGCATGGTCAGCCACATATCGGTGAGCGACTGCGGGGGGAAGCGGCCATACCCGATGCAGAGCATGTGGGACATTGCCTTAAATAATGCCCACGAATACTGCTCTAGCCAGAATGCTTCCTGAAATATTAATAAACTTGAGTAACTTTATGTCTAAATATAATTAATTTGAATGAGTAATCTATTGAATTTAATTGACATCATGTGGTATTTTACCTACTTCACACTTACAGATTCTTATAGATACTTACAGTTTCTAGAGACCGTTATGTTAATTGACGCAACGTTTATTAAAATGGGTAAGTAGGAAAGTACCTACTCAGTGTACCTAAACTGAAGTGACTAAATAGAGAATAGACTTTCTTTTGTGCGAAGCTGATATTCTTTTAATATTTCTCATACGAATACCAGAATTGATAGATAAACGTTGATTTAACTAAATACTGGTAGAATATTAATACTGAACCTTTGTTCAGTTTTTCTAAGAAGTCAAAGAAAGAAATGTTGGATACCGACCTGTAATTCATTAATGGCAACCCATGAATTTGGCGGGAATCCTTGAAGCATGGGAACGAGGAATTGCAGACAACCTGACCAATGGCCGATTAACAACATCATGCAGATAAGGTTGAATATCCGCATAAACACCGATGCCATGTTGAGGAACTGTGAATAGAAGAAAATCGATCAGTATAGTATAGCAAGAGGGCGCGGTTGCCTCTAAAGGAAGCCGTGCGGACTGCGCGCGACAAGGACGCTCGAGGTCAAGCATCGCGATGATCTCTACCAATGATTCCGTAGTAACGAGTAAGTGATTAATTAAATATGAACGCGTGAGACAAGTCGTCGAGCGAGCATGCTTTGCGTGGCGGGCGTGGCGGGCGGAGTCACGAGACCGCGGCCGCCGCACGGCCGCGCGACCCCGCCGCCCCCTCGCGCGCCTCCGCCGCGCGGCCGCCGGCGGGACGAGGTTCGGAAACAGAAACGCCAACGAAAGAGAGAAAGCGAAGCGAGCGCAGCGGTGTAAAGGACGCCGGGCGGCGCCGGCAGCATGCTAAGCGGGCGAACGAGCACATGCGCGCCGGCTCGTGCCGACCCTGGTTACCTTGAAGATCAGATTGCTTTTGGTGTCACCCTTCTTTTTTGCAACGTCGGAGCTGAGACGTCCCCTCCGTTCGGTGCGCTTTTTTTGAAGATTCTGCAAGATCTAGAAAACAAGCGAGAAACACGAGATAGTAGGAAGAGAGCCAGGCGCGCCCGCCGAGAGCGCGGGCGGGATCGGCAGACGGATGTCGTCGCGGGGTGTGCGGGGCGGGGCGGGGGCGCGTGCGGGCACACAGGATGCACTAACACCGACACGAGCGGGACGCGGGCTAGGCCCCTACGCTAGGCGCTAGGGATGCGCGGGCGTGTCGCATGCGGCACCTGCGAGGCGAGGTCGCGCGAGCCTCCGCTGTCCGCGTCGCCAGGCTCGTCGCGCGGCTGCGGAGCGGGGCTCATCTGCACACAACACCGTCACTGCGACGTCGCCACCACCACCCTCCCCGTACTCCACTTCTCACTGACTCTCCGCATTCTACCCTCTTTATGGGTATTGATATTTTGAAATCAACAAACCTACCCCTACATTTATATTTTGGAAAACATCTAATTTTGCTTTTTCAATTGTTTGCTTATCAATGCTATAGGTCTAATCTTGTAGGCTGTATAAATTTTTTACGATTATACTGTTACATAATTATTGATAAATTGTGGCAACTAATCTGATTACATTTGAATACAATATTTTTTTTATTGAGATATTGATTTCTTTTATTTTATCTGTGATATCAATACCAAAGGTCAGTGCTTTCTTCTAAAGGCTTCCAAAAAGCGGCAACATAACATTAACGATCTTGCAAATTAAACTTGATATTGGCGAGTGGGGACGGTTTGGGTCGGCGGACGCGACTAACGCGGCGCGGGAGCAGAGAAAGAGATAGATTTAGAAGTCACGAGTGAGAGCGTGCTCAGGCAGAAATAAGCTTGCAGAGAAGCAGTAGAGAAGTGCAGAGCGGGACGTGGGGCTCACATACAGTGGGGGTGGGGACAATGGTTTAATACAGGATTACAACAAAACTCCATTTAGATATTGTTAGGGACACTACGGTCTATTGCATTATAGGTTAATGGTAGTATTTAGAGCGACAACATTTAGATATATCAGATTATTTATATACAGATAGTTTAAGAAGCCAATTGAAGAAGGAAAATTTCACACAATTTATAAAACACAATTAATAAATTTTATTAAAAATCCAATGTTTAATAAAACTATTTTAGTAGTGTGTTATCACCTTGTATTAGTTGATGTGAGCGTAATGTAGTTAGGGCAGTGTTAGTGGTTAGGTAAGTAAATATATTAAGGGTGGTGGTTAGAAGAGATGACGGCTTACATATACTTCCTCCCATTGTGACACATATCGGACGAGTCTGGACAACCGAAGCAATCGCACTAGCGACAGCAGCTTCGCTAACCGCAGTATCCTGAGCGCTCGACCAGCATGAAGAATTTGAAAACTCTCACTAAAGTCCTGTCAACATAATTAAATATTGTCTATTACAAGCAAACTCGAACCCGCGATGCTCTATGGAACAACCGTAAAATCAATAGAGCATCGTTCGACGCCGATATATTTTATACAGTCGAAGTGTATAAAACATGCATAAATGCTCATGTTGATAGACAAATATATTAGTCTAAAGAAAAGTGCGAAAGCGTTACATTTATACATGATATAGTTACTTTACTGACAGAAGAAAGTCTATGTTTTGAAAACTTCTCTGTTAGTAAAAGCTTTTCCGTATAGATAAAGTATTATGCTCGACATAACAATATCCTTATAGCTTATTAAGCTTTTGCAAAGGCCTCTAAAACTGTTTGAATTGCACTTAATTACGTGACTATTTAGCTCACTGTTAAGTTGTTATAAAGTAGTTTATAATTATTACAATTTGGTCGTGTTGCATATTACAACATAAATACATAGCATTAAAATAAAAACATAAAACAAAGTTACAGTACACTAATCAGCGGAAATTATTGGAAATAAAAATAAAACATTAAGCGAAGGAACGTGTGTGACCATAAAGAAAATATTAATTCATGCACTAAGACATAAAAAGATAATTATGAAATTTTAGAACAATTGTGAAAGATAGCCGTAAACCAATCCTGTGATGTAAATCGGAATGGGTTTGTTTTTGCAAGAAGAAATTTAGCATGGGTGCATTACGAAAATTTTGAGAAAAATTGTGCACAAAGTTAAAATGTGCTGAAGAGACATTCATTTGGATTCAGTATCCCATACGATTTGGTTATCTCCTAAAGATACAAGACAGCTATTAGAGCGAAGATATAGAATATGAAAATTTAGATTCATATGGGCTACGAATGTTAATCGTGCAGATAGTCGAAAGAAAATGTAAAAATATAAAAAAATAAAAATTTGAAGATGTATGAAAAGTGCTCCAATCAAACCTTAACAAGGTTTCAATGAAACCTTTAAAATACGACATTTTGAACCGAACACGATGACGCGTAGTATGTTCACGTGGCAGTAGGATAAAATCACAATGAGAAAACGGAAAGGAAATCAAATAACCAAATTTTGCTATAAAATAAATAAACACCCAAGCTGAAACAGAATATCAACAACATAAAAGATAGATTAAACTATAGTAATAAGAACACGGCCAAATTGCAACGTACGTTTACCTGATTGAAGATCAAGAATATATAATCTAGTGGTATACTAGAGATG
>DWNH01000265.1:0-16885 GCA_018249895.1 Tiana niger
AAATCGAACCCAGGATCCTTCGAGTGATGGACCGGCATGGTAACCACTACACCATACGGGCCGTCAAATGTGATAGTTCAAAATTTCTAGTTATAGACCTAAATTTAAGACGAAAAAGCCGTAGGGAATACGTGGTAATTTATTGACACAAATTCAATAAAACCACATAAGTTACATTAGAATAGGCACCGATATCGTATAAGAACGCAATCTAATTTTTCAGGCATGAAGTAACACATTTAAGCATAATGGAATGGCCAGGGGATTGCCTGAATGTGGGACGTCTCCAAAGATATTTTCCAGAACTACGAGCGCTTGATATCGTCAATTGTACTGACATAACGAATTTCAAGGGATATTTCGACAAAACATGCAAAATACAGGTATGGAAATAATTTGTTTACCTAAATGATTTAAGAATTTAGGCTTTGTACTTCGCAACTGTAAAGATTTCAAAAATCCTAAAACAAAAATTTCAGTCCCGAAGAATCGAAAGCGTACAATAAAATTAATGTGGCATCTGACTTTTTTGTGCAAGTTGGGTAAAGAATTATCTTGATACTATCGAAGACTTGAACGTTTCAATATGAACTCGTTGTACGATCGCATACTGATGTTAGACATGGTTTTCTCGTACAAACTGTCAAACAGCATGCTCGATTTGCCTAATTTATTAAGTCTCCTAAATTTCACAGTTTAGAAATATACCGAGACCCCTTACACTATCAGCACCTTCAGTAACCCTATGTGCTATTCAAATCTTGGACGAAACGCGCCCTTAAGCAGACTAACTAGAAAAAATTGTCTTTCAAAGATTGGTAATTTTGAGTTCTCAGACACCCTTAATAATTCAAAAACCAATTACTTACTCTACCACAATGATTAGCATTAATACATTAATTAATATATTATATCTGATTAACTTTTATACACATGTTTGAAATGTAGTCTGCACCTGTAACTGTAACAGTACTAAGATTAGTATAATTTTATTCTTGATTCATCATCTGCATGTAATAGTGTGTTATGTTGGTGTTCAATAAATAAATGTACGAGCTGATTTTCTTGTTTATTCAAAGTTCTTTATTGGAAATATGATATTACTATCTTATAGCAAATTTAAATTACATATATAAGTTCTAAGCAAACATTATTATACGTTTCATAAAATCAATGTGTCCATCGCTGGTACCGTCGGATAAATATACAAGATATGGAGACTAGGGGCTTTGAATATAATTTTTTCAATGTCGATATTAACACTTCAAAGATAATTTTCAACGTCGAGATTACGTAATCACGATCACATATTGGGCTTTATTGTTTTAGTAATATATTTAATAAAAGTTATATCATTATAGTAAAAACAAAGTCGCTTCCCGCTGGATGTCCCTATATTTCCATAGATCTTTAAAACTACGCAACGGATTTTGATGCAACTTTTTTAGATTAGATCGCATTTGCACACACACACGCACACATTCATCATATAGAATTTCGTTACGTGACGATTATTACCAACACACCCCGCAAGCCGCATTAATTATCTTCGTTCAAATACCAAAAGTAAATTTTAGGAATTTATGTATTTGTATGTTTTGACACTTGACCATTGTGCGCGTGCAGAATTGTGGCATAAAAATCCGAACTAACTTGAAATATGTACTGGTAGTATACTTGCTATTTGTACCTACCTCGAGTACGATAAATACTGGATATCTGTGAGATGAAAAGTGAGGAAATGGCGCCATAAATGGCTACGTATCTTTGATCTGCACTATAAAGTTTTAATGTAGTGTAACATAAACTCCTTTGCAGCACCTTGCTGCAAGAATTTTGTATACTATATAGGTCACTAATAGTCTAGGTTTATTTCATTGAAACTGGTATGTATGTATGTACGAACGATGACGTCATCATCAACGTCGAATTATGTTGCTCGAATCTACCCAACTTGCACGAAAAAGTCAGATACCACATTAATTTTATTGTACGCTTTCGATTCTTCGAGAAAGTATTCCAGGCGGGACTGAGATTTTTGTTTTAGGATTTTTGTTTTGAATAAAAGTAGCAAACGAGCCTGTGACCACGTGGCCTGCATGGCCACCTGGTGTTAAGTGGTCACTGCAACCTATGGACATCCACTTATACCTTCAGGCAGTACCTCGGTCAGTACTGGAGGACTATGATGGTCGCTTCGTATTTAGTGGACTACGACAACCACCCTTCTTCCGAAACACAATAAATTGGACACACAATACGGAGATATATTGTACTTAGTAGTCAATTTTCATACACAATTACTATACAAATACCGTTTGTCCGCAGATGTTTGTATTAAATAGTTTGTGCACGTGTCACAAAATTCACTAATGTTGCCAATAACGACTCACACCTTATGGAAATTCTAACTAACTATTAACAAATACCAAATTATATAATTAAACAAATATGTTAAAGTACAAATATGTATGTCACATATGTAAATATGTACCTTCCATTGTTATATTCACCTTTTCCAGGTGTACAAAATAAAAATAAATGACTTGTTTAATGACTAAAATCATTGTTCTTTGGATAGAACAGTTTAAACTCGCAGGCATAAAATTGTGACGTAAATAATTTTGCTTATATAAATGTATACCATTAGACATAATGGTGGCGAAACCACACATGTGCGGTGCGAACTCTGTCTGAAGCAAACATTTGCTTATCACGCAAACTTGTTATTAAACCACCCCAGGACCTAGCTTTAATCGAAATTACGTCAGATTCCTTTGTTTGTTATCTTTACGAGTAACTTCAAATACATAATATTAATATTGATTGCTCCAAGAGTACGTAGGAGGTTATTCGTAAACCGATCTAATCTACTCAACTGAAAGACTTAAGGTACTTGTTCACCGTCAATGTATATACTAACATAACAGGAGCTGCTATTCAAATTGTATTACGTTGCCAGCCTATGGATACGTACACGTACCTTACATTACATTCTCAATTGGGTTGTGGGAGTTTAAGTTATTGCTTAACTCCCACGAACGTCCTTTATGAACTGTCCCATTGTAAAGTAATTTTACGAAAAATTTTAATTCATCAAACAATTTTTTTAAAGATACAAGCATTATACGGACTTGCGGGCCACTTAGTGTAGAGCGTTAGCGCGTTGATTAGTAAAAAACACAGTTTTCTTCTTCTTTTTCTGCCTTTATTAGCTTCTGTTGATCTCTTTAGTAAGGAAGCGTAGAACTCCCCGTTATGATAACGCCATGCTACTTATAATTAACCAAGAGGAAACCTTCAGTAGGTACCTTAAAAGATCTTTGACATAATATTTCCGGCCAACTATGTGCTTTTTTATGCCACTTCATCAACTCTTGTTTTGAATCTTCATAATGGTGAACTCAAGTTTCCTCACTAGTTCAATACAGGGAGGGAGAATATGAAACGACTGTCTTCAATAATGTGGATACAATACGTTTATATAATAACGTTACTCTTACGTTGCTTACATATTATGATTACACACACACACACCACCTCAGGGGCGATAAGAAAAAAAATCATAAATTAAATTTTTTTTACATCAGATCTTATAACATAAATCCTAAGCATTAATAAATGGTTTTGTTCTATTCTTGAGGAATATTTCATATTTAATATTATTAATCATTTTTACATTTACTTCTAAATCCTCTATAACATCGAATGAACCTTCATATAAACAATAAATTTTTTTGGAAGTTTCATTCTTTAATATTAGGTACTTTGGGTGATAATTTCCTCTTTTGCGCGCCGGGCAAAAACTTGCGAGAATAGTCGTTTTATCAGGAATAGAATTTTCGTAAACAGCTAATATGCGCGACACTATCACCTCCTCTCATATATAATATATGCAATATATATGTACCATGTATCGAATCTCTTAGAGACATTCAAGCAAATAAATATTCTCACCTTTGCATCTCAATACATTTATGAAAATATTATGTATGAACGCAAAAAATATTCCTTTGACATCCTTATGGATTTACATAGAGACTAGTCATGCATTTATTGGAATATGTGTTAGAATATTTTGTTAAGATTTGAAAAATCTGTTAAAAAATGCTGTATAACTAAAATTGATCGACCGAAAAAAAGTCCTGAATTCTTCGTCACGATTTTTTATTATTTTGCTAAAGCTATTCTGCATATCTAGAAATTTATACTCTATGACTTGTTTTCTTCAAAAACGTGCTAAAAGACCTCTCCTACTACTGCAAATCTAGGTTGGTAGTGTTAGAATTAGAATCATAAATCATTGAATCAGTCTACTTAAGGGTAACATCAAGGAGCCACTCGCTTAGCAATTTAAAATAATTCGGTGACAGACTTCAATCTTTATCTAGGTGTAACTAGAATTCTCGCTTCACGCAATAAACATGAATGATACCGAAACCTAGCATTGTAGTAGGTACTGTGGCTGTATAAAAATTACCAAACCTTATCATAGTTAATGATGCATTGTTACACGACAAAGGTAATCTGTAGGTGATATTGCGGTGTAATTTTGCATTTTTTCTAATTTTGTCTTATCGGTTTTTTTTATCTTTGAATGAGGATATTTTGACAGTTACAGTGTCTATTACACTGCAAGCAAGGACACAGCTAGCAAGGACCGAAAAGGTAAATCCTGAAGATTTTTCGTCAGTTTAATTTAAAAAAGCTTGAGACAAACACCCCTAAAAACCCTAAGATCTCAAAATGTTACAATTCGGGATAATTCGAAAGAAACAAAGTTGCTGTGAAGTTTAGAAATCCTGAATTTTTATTTATTTATTTGTTCTGCCAACAATTATTATACGAACACTTGTTCAAATATATAACTATATCAAATGAAGGTCTCAAGTTACGTGTACAAACTATTATCCACAAACACAGCATACATACATTTTAGAGACATTAGTTTATATGGAAAACAGATTATTCATTACATGATTAAATTCAAGTCTTAATTAATACGTTAATCACCTTATTCATTAGATAGTTTATGTTATAAACTTAACATGTTACTAAACATAAATTTAACATGTAACAGTAGGTACCTTTCGAAATTTGAATATACTAATTTATTTATTATTATCTAAATATAATTAAATAATATACATAATCTAGGAATAAAGTAAATAGATCCTAAAACTGTTCTGAGCATAAGAACAAGAGGTGAGAGACTGAATCGTCATTGTGAATTTTTCGGATTTATCTTATTAGGATTGCCACGTGCTTGCGGAGCCCAATAGTGAGTGATGTGGTAGTTTGTGATACCGTCTTGATCAAATTTGGACTCATTTGTCCATAAAATTCTTTTAAAAAACGAGGGGTTTTCCAGATCCGCATTCAACATGAATCGACAAAAATCCAGTCTTCTCAAAGGATCTCCTTTCTATTTCTTGGAATCTATGAGGGGTACCTGAGGTTATCATACCTTTTTACATAGCTAAGAACATGCACATGTTTTTAAAAACATCTGCAGACACATTTTCATAGAGTTTTTTTTCAATATCTGTGTTTAAAACGAGTTGACATAATTAATTTAATGTTATTATTTTTAGTTTAAAAGCCATTTCTTTGAATTGTTTGCAGCGACATGGTTTTTTATTGATGAGAATTATTGTTTAACTCAACCTTTACACAAAAACTATAAAAAACACGGACCAAATAAGTAAAATAAAAAATTAAATGCTAAATTCAAAGTCAAAGTGGTGTTTTCAAAAAAATTTGTAAAATTGCAATAACTTTTGAACGGCTAACTTTTGGATATGGTATTATAAGATCGAATCAGTTTGTTTTGACCCCTACTATACGCTCTTAACAGGAATAGGTCAACTTAACCTGTAACCCTGTATAATAGTTTTAATTTAAACACGCTCAAGCTGCTTAATGATACAGGCTTCATAATCCTAATGATATTGTCAGGGTAATGAGACAATCTTATTAAATGATTGTATTGTCGTCTACCCTTGATAAGTGTGTAATTCAATTAAATCCAACGTCTCAAAGTGGATGAAATTAACGTTTAGAGATTCTATTACATACAATGTACAAAAAACCCCAAACTTACGACGCCACGCAAGCTATACCATGATTGGCGGTTCATAAAAACAGTACCGCGCGACGCTGGCAGTCTGTCGTATCTTGTCAGCTACGTTCAACCAGTCCCCTGCAAGCATTTTCAATAGCGAAAGTTGTTATAGCGGCGACAGTAATACATCACCTGTGAAAATTTCAACTGTCTATCACAGTTCATGAGATACAGCCTGGTGACAGACGGACAGACAGACAGCCAGCAGCTTATGAATACGGTCCCGTTTTACCCTTTGGGTACAGAACCGTGAGTAATCCGGTATTTGAGTTATCACGAAAAGCGTCATTTTTGGTTGATATGCATTAATAACTTCAAATTTAGACAGCAACTGTATGACTTTACGCTTCTTGTCATATTATCATTCGTAGGCTACAAGTAGCTACCTTCATAAGCGCTGTATCGCGTGATGACAATAGCAATAATGACACGTAATCAGTCGCATCCTTCACCTCAAAGCAACACAATAGATTAGACGTCGCCGCTGCCATGGGAGGCCCTGACATGGTGCAGCGAAAGTCAGACTTAGTCGCGCGTTATTGTTTTACAGAATTCTAGTTACTAAGAATTGTTAGAGACTCAGAGAAATTAGATTTGAAACTAAATTAATTCCTTAACAATTATTATACATTGTTTATTTTTGTTCTTCGGATGCCTGATGCCTGAGAAATGTGCTTAACTTGCGACGTTATTTAATCTTATTTAGAATTAATCCTTATCCAAATTTCTAAATTGCACCCGTGTGAAGCCGGGGCGGGTCGCTAGTAATATTAATGATAATAATAAGGCCTTTGCCAGCCTCCTCTTACGATTACAGCCAGCACTTTACGTGTTCTCTAAATCGCGGAAAATCGATCGCTCAGCTCTACCGCACCCGGCGTAGCCTAACTTTTTGCATGAGTTACGAATATCACGATATAAGGTTAAAAGACAGATTAGACTATTTTCCTTTTTCTTAAACTATAATATTTTATTTTGGGTAGAAACATAAATAAATAACATTATCTTATTATAATTACTACGAGTAGTTTGCCCAATAGATCAAATTATGATAACATTTTTCTTTGATTACGAATAAACGTTTTTAAAATTTTTTGGAGTTTACTCCTTAAGTATCGGTTTTTGATATAAAGCGCCCGGTATGAGAAAAATGTGAGGAGTAAAATCTACTGAACGAATGACCTCGGTACGTTTTTACGATTAAAACGATTACGTTTTTTATCACTATGATAAACTAGTACAACAACCTAAATCTAATCTCATAAATTCCAGCCGCAGTTACTGGCTGCTGAAAAACTGCATAGAATGCATCTGGGAGAAACTCGTGCGCACGCGATGTTTTCTAATAACCGCCTTAATTAACTTGCATTGAAATAATAACGTTCGATTTTTGAATGACGGGGGTAGCGCAGTCGCTCTCACTATCTGACGCTGTTCAATACTAGTTTTTGTTTGAATAAATGTGAATGGCGTGTATATTTTATTGAACATTGCTGGATTCGCGTCTCATACATGGTAGAGAGCTCGTGGATAGTCTACGTAGGCCAAGTGTGTGTTGGTGAACTTCCTGTATGTTTCCTCGCGATGCTTGCCGTCACCACAGAACAAGTAATAATTCTCCATCGCGATTTGACAACGGATGAAGACAAAAGAGCCGAATCTAGTCGCGCTCTCCCGAAACAAACACGTGAATTAATCCTTTTGTTATAAAGCCTTCGAAACTGTTTGAGGATATGGATGTCTAATGGTTGAAGAGTCCACTTAGCACCAGGTGACCTGCATGCTCGTTTGCTATATATTTCCTATAAAAATGGATACGCAGACTAAATTGTACCAGTTATTTCGTGATATAGTTATGCGTAAACACCGGTAAATTGTATATAAACTGTTAGTTATTACGTAAGATCGCACATCGGTTGTACGTTTAGCAGCGATAAGTACTAAGCCATGGGAAAATTTGTATTTCGAAACTAGGCCTCAGCATCTAAAATGACGCTCTGAAACTTTTAGGTAGGATTTACTTTGGAATAATTATGATTTTTTTTCAGTAACTAAAAGTTATCTCAAGTATTCGCAAGGAAAAAAATTAAAGCTATCGAAATTGACACAAACAGTCTATTACAGCAATATATGTAGTTCTATCTATTGCAGTTTAGTGACTCTAGTTCTCGCGGTTGGTGAATTCAATTCCCACTCATGACAAACATTTCTGTGATGATTCTGTATCTAGGTATAAAGTTATCTTTATAAGTATGTTCTCAAAATATAAATGTTTATTAGTGTCTGCTTACCATAGCACAGGCTCTGCCTAGTTTGGGATCAGATGGCCGTGTGTGAGTTGTCCCAAGATATTTAAGATATTTAAACGAGTATTTAGTGCCCGTTCACACAATACCAGTTTGGGTAAATTGGAGCAACATTTTAGTGACGCAGTGGGCAGTGAGACGCAATCGGAACGGAACTGTTGCAGGCGTCCCTTCGCCGGCCGCATTCATTTACCCGCTTCGGTTTATCTAAATTGGGTTGAATATCTCGGCCACTCTAAGGGCTAAGACGCTTCGTATTTTTAGTCAATTAGCATCCATATCCACAGGTCGAAAATTTGTAAGGGAACATATGACGTTCTCATGTAGAGTTCGCTGCAAATAAAAAATCTCACTCATATAGTACCGAAATATCATTGCACAGTACGTGCACAGTTGCGTTATAACTGCTCGGATACAAGACATCTCATTTTTAAAATTTTCCGAATATATTATACTGGACCTTTTTTATACCTTTCCAATACCCGACACTCAATAAAGCACTTGGTGTACTGTTGCGCTAATTCTATCATATAATAAAATAATATTGCATATCGCATAATTTAAATATGTATGTATTGGTAAACAATATATGAAGGAGTGTCAAGATTTTTTTTCGCCCAATAATCTTGCCCTCGATCTATGAACCGTTTACACATTGTGTGACATTCATAAAGTGTATGTAAATACATTATTATGAAATAGAGATCTTGAATAGTTAACTGTCAATATTTGCTTTACGGCGGAGCTGAATTTGACAGTCGTATGTATCTCGCTGATTGCATTGAGTCTACAGCCGTGACGTGTGCATTCAAGTGTCAAGTCAAATGTCATAAGTGATATGTTTAAACATCTGATGTATAAAATTATACTATCTTGGTTTTTTCTAATGGAAAAGGACTAGCAAACAGGTATACGTGCCTCCTGATGGTAAGTGGTCAGCGTCGCCTATGAACATTTGCAACACCGGAAGTGTTTCCCTTGCGTTGCCAGCCTTCAAGGACTCTTTTAACGCCTTTTTTGAAGAACCCCATGTCGTCGCCCAGTGTGAATACCTAAGAGGGAAGTTGGTTCCAGAGTTTGATACATTGCCATTTCCCAGCCAAAGCCCTTTTTGTAAATTTTTGCTTCTGAACATCCGTTGGCAGTAGAAAGAATCGATGGTAGTAAAAGTTCACAGTGAATGATGCTCACAATCCATACACACAGCATCACCTTATTGCGTGATTATCCGGTTTTCGTCTCAGTCTGGTGAGATATTTGAGTACTATTTTTATCGCAAGTTCTTATCTTAGGTTCCACTTTTCATCAATAGTGATCGATCCCCCAAAAACGGTTCAGTTGCACTACATTTTAATACAGTATTACACATGGGTACACGGTTCATTCAGTTTCTTTCAGTTAGCTCAAATATCAAGCTTTTTTATACCTACCAGGGCGTTCGAATGGGTCCAAACTGTTTTGTACTCAATACACAGTTTTTCATCTACGTCTTACATCCACTAATACGGCGATTAGGGCATGTCAGCCAAGAACTACCTCTTTGATATAAAATATCTAGAGCTGAAAACGCTTAAACTAATTTTGTTTTAGATACTTTTTCTGAAACGATATTCTTCCTTAGTTTCACTTCTTTTGGCGGACAGGTAACAAATTGAAAATGGCCGGAAACTATTTCTGCAACAAAAACAACATTATGAAATTTTCATACATACAAAATACGAAAAAACTTCTTCCTCGACCTTATATGTGAATGAATTATTTTAACCTCTGAATTATTTTCTTTATCAAGATTAAAATTATATTTAAATTTGTGTGATTTACACATACTTTACGAGTATAAGGCTTCTGTACTTACAAAAATATTTATTGAAAAGATTCGACAGATTAAGATACATGCCCAAATATTCAAAAAAGTGCTACTCATGTAAAAAGTTTAAATTTGTATTAATAACAATTTTAATTAAGTATAAAAACACATAAGTTAGGATAACTTTTAAATGGTTGCTGGCCAACACATGTACCTACTAGGCGACAATTATCCACTTATGAACTTAAAATATTGGAACCTTGATGCTCGATAATTCATATCATCAGAATTATGCAGACTTTCAACATATGCAAATTAATTTTTTTAATGCAGGACATTATTGTGCGGACCTCTGAGCTGCAATCAGCGAAGCAATAGTCATAAATGAATAGTTTATAACTATTGCTATGATTGCTCATATTAGTTTTTAGTATATTCGTTTTTTTTATGTTCGGTAAAAATCGATATCCAGTGACAAATCTTGATTTTTCTTTATCATTACTCGACGGCTGGTTGCCTAATTTTTCAAAGTTATTTTAAGGAGTTCTAAAATTATTGTAAACGAGCATCATCAAGCGAATAAATGTATTTTGTGTTGTTTATAAAAATCTCAAAATTTTATTTAAGTGCTATTTATAAGTTAATCATGCTGTTCTACATAAAATAAAAATATTTGTAAGAAATATTCTTCATTTTTTAATTATACCATTTCCCTTTATAATTTGAATGTGAACTGTGAAGTGACATTTCCTCTTGGATTAAATATTATTGATTATAGATCTCATCGTTGTAATGTAAATGTGTATGAAAATATCGAAACCGAATATTGGGCAATTTTGTCTTTAACATGGAGTACGCAAACCACCAAATGTGACCTGTCACTGAATTGTTGTGATCTATGATGATAAATATATATATATATATTGTGTGATGGTAAGCCGTTGCCCGGTGAAGTACCACCGCCACACCCAACTCTGCCGATGTGATCTCAGAGAGGACTAAAGTACTGCCTTAAGTTGCAAGTGGATCCAGTAGGTTGCAGTGACCACTTAAAACCCGATGGTCTGCATGCTCGTTTGTTATTTTTATTCAGTATAAAAAAATACAAAAATATTTACATCCAAACTAATTTGAAAACGATGTCGGTCGAGTATTTTTCTCAAAGGTAGCGACTATGCGATTATGAAGAATCTACCCTTTCATGATTTTAGATTTTAAAAAGAGCCTAACTCCTAACTTAATCAAGTTCTATGTATACTTAGGTATAGCAAATCTTAAAACCTTAAAACCTCGGGGTCTCCGAGTCCACTTTCCTACTAATAAGTTCGCTTAACAACTTTATAAGCGTCCACGAACACTATCTACGTGGGATGTCAAACAAAGTATATTCATAGGTCAGTTTTAAAAACATCGAGGTAAGTAACTCAAACAGCGAATGGCTGTGAAACGCGACAAAAACCAAATAATGCAGCATGTATGCGATGGAAAATTTGAGTACTGCATCATGACAGGCGAGGTCACCGATTCGGAAGTCAACCACATCGGTCGTAAGCCGGCACCGGCTGGCCTTCAGCATAACTCTACCCAGCAGGATACTACCGCTGTAATCGCCTGCCTCAAATTCGTCCTTAATGTTTTGTTTTAAGGACTGTGGCACGGTCAGCATATCTGCTAGTTCTTTTATTCTAGAATTTACTAGAACAATAACTACAATACTCTTCTGGGCACCTATACCTTGTAAATCTGTAACTTGGATAGTTCAAGTTACTTTAATATAATCACGCAATAACGTATACCTTTAAAAATATTTTAAGTGCTACATACAATTTATTGCAAATAATAGTGCAAAAATAATTTGACAGTGATATTTAGATTTATATAATTATTAATAATGATACAAATTAATAAATCTACCGAATGTTTAAGTGAATAATTTAAGTTTAAAAATAAATAAAACATAAGTACCTACCTACATGTTTGTAGAGAATCTGACATTCAGTAGAATTCAAATGATGTAACAATCCATTTTAAATGCACTACAAATACCGAAACGTACGCAGATTAAAAAGATAAATTACATTGTGCGATAAAACTCGAAACGTAAATAAGCGTAACAAAGCCTGGCTTTAAATTTATAAGTAAGTAAAAGTGTTCAACTTTAAAACTCCTTTAAATATATATCTATAATACACACGGTGGACTATTTATATCACTATGAAACAGGCTTTAGGCTAAGAAACTTGAGCAGTACAGAATAAAAGCAGTTCCTTTGTACTTTTTTTACGTTTACAGATTCTAACACACAAAAAATTATATTAAAACCAAGAATCGTAAGTTGCTTCCTTAATTTGTTCGCGTCTTATTAAATATGTACATTTAAAATGATTGAAAAAAATCTAAATAAAATAAATGAAACCAGAATAAATATCTAAGATTAATACGAGTATTTGTAGCACTCTGAAAAGGTCCAATAAAGGATTCAAAAGGTCAGATTAATCCTTACGGAAACCGGTTGACGCCAATCCTAACACTTCTTTACATAGGTATTTATTAGTAAATGATTCTTACCTTCTCAATATTTTAAGAACAATAAGACAAATAAATTTTGTTATAAAGGAAACAGGAGTAGTTGAGCTAAACTAACACAAGTAATACATCTAATACAGTTGTTATGCATTTTGTACAAGAAACTGAACTCCAAAAATATTCTTTTCTTTCTTCTATAGTAGATATGTAGGTATATCGTTTTTTTTTCCAAAAAAATTGAAATAAAACAATAATTACGTAATGAATTAATGAGATTTCATAGTATATATAATTTACTAAGTCCAGTAAATTAAGTAGCCATACATTTTATAGGAGATTTATACTAGAATTTTCTATAAATGAAAACTTATAAATTTCGTTGCTTTTAATAATTATGTCTAAAATGTTGATGTACGCTTTACAATATTTTCTACATGGGATAAAAATGTTAATTGTTTGTCCAATTTAGTATCACCAACGTTTCTGTTAAAATTAACTTCTTATAGAGGCTTCCTCACGTTATATGGCATAACAGTCTGTCTAAATCCATCTGTCTATCAAAAAAGCACACACATACACAAACACAATGTGCAATCACGTCGCGACAAAAAAAAATGAGCCCGTTGAACCATTTTCACCCCATATTTACAGAAATTAATGTTTGTCGTATGTGGTAAGCGGGCGTATACACTCAAAGTGATAGAATTGTTTATCTGGTCAAGTGTCTGTGATATTAATATGTTTCTATGCATTAAGCGGTGTTAGCTACCGCAATATTGTAACAAGTAATTCTATATTCTTTCCATATAGCATTGATACAAGCTATATTGTCATTGGGCAATGCGATTAATCAGTCATGGTAGCAGATTATCTACACTCATGGCTATTTTGCCGGTTCGAATTACAATCAACTTGGATTACAATATTGACCTCACAACGTTAAATCACTAGTTTCCATACTTTTAATTTGTAATCTTATATGTTAATTGTTATATCTTATCTATTATATTGTTTAAAATAAAACTGTAACTTTTAAAAATCAACGTTAACATGCAATACAATAAAAAGGATTATGGAAAAAACGCATTTTCTACATTAATTGAATCCTTAACACCTAATTTACGTACATATGTATATCTTTTATAACTTATAAAATTATAAAGCAATGTTTATAATCACTGTTGAAAATTCTATTACAAAACCACCTAATTATTAACTAATGTATCGTGCAAAGCAGCTAATCAAGGCTCTACTAAGACATGTTCCGTGTTTTATTCAAAGTTCACGTAACGGTTAATTTTCTCTTGGAATTGGTCGACTACTGGCTGCAGATACGTAATTTTTACGTTTGCATAGAGTGTATATAGTGGTTTTACAGCGCAAGGCGCAACTAGATGTATTTTCATAATGAAACGTGTTCTTTGGTACAAAGCTCTCAAAGATACATACAATTAGGGTGTTCTGCTCTTCTCAGAAGAACATAACCAGCCCATGACATTAGTAATGGATTTTAAGGACAGTGCATATATAACTGAACTTAGCATTTTGAGATATTTGTAGATATTTTTATAAATGAAATTGATCATTAAGCATATTCAATGCTGTGGTTATTACTGTTTCACTAATAAAGACAGTTTTCTGATCTTTGCTATATTTACTAAGGAAATAAACGAATGCAGTTAAGACTAATGTTATTTTTGACTAATGATACAATTATTTAATATCATTGCAATAGCACGTGTGCTAAACAATATTTACTAGTTACTGTTCAGTAATAAATCAAGCAGAAAACTTAAAGGTTGCGGCGCAGAGTCCTTCCTTCACTTAATCATGAATCACGTTAATTACGCTACTAATATTACACAACTACTGTAAGTATTTCTTTACTTTGTTTTTAATCAGGGTTCCAACACGTTTTCACAAATTGCGATGAGATTGCTTCCGTTTAGCGATCTCTCTCAGTGAAATCTATAGTATGGGTCTATAGTGCGATCTTATGTTTGGATTCCTTACAAAAACTGACACATGTAGGCCGCATTCGATGAGTAGTCACTACTGTAATGTCTACTATACCCCGTGACTGTTCACACGGAGAATATTCTAAGGATTTATTGATAAACCCCAATAAAATAAAATTAGCTTCTATCGGTCATTCTTCAAATTGTGTTTTGTAAGTGCAAATACAAAATTACAATGGTTTTTAACTACTTATCACTATAGTCATGTTTTACGTGAACATAATATCCGTACAGTGGCGGACTAAGCCCGTCAGAGATCCGAGGCGGCAAAGCTGAATGAGGTCCTAGGTCCTAGATTAGAAGTTAACGAGTCTATTGTAATTTTGGAAGCTTTGATTCAGTTTTGTTGAAGCTCTTTGTTCAGTTTACATGTATAAGTGTGTATGTTAACTTATTTCAAGTCAATTTTCAAATGAAAAATACAGTTTGACATACACATAGCCACAAGATTATGGATATGGATGAATAAAACGCGATTTAATAAAAAAAAGTCTCTAGTACCTCTCGAGTAAAACCTTGTTGGTGCTTAGTACCTTTTTAAACACCTGTTTAGGATTTGATCAAGGTAATATTTAAATATTTGTGGTCAATATTATACTGTCTACTTTTAAATGTACATATATTAAAAAAACAATGTCTGAATGCTCGTTAGAGGTACGTAGCGACAATCGTACTTATCTCATAAATAAATAGAATTGAAATATTTCTCTACGATATTAAAAAATGTATGTGAACGCAATCTTACAAATAAACATGCCACAATCACACATCGTTGTTGTACTTAAATATTTTATATTAGATTCAGTGAACTTTCTTTGTATAAATACTACTTTACCAATTTTTAGTCTTTACCAATTTTCCGCGGAGGAGGTCCTGTCTTCGTGTCTAACAAGGAATAATCTTGCAACAACCGTAATTAAATTTTTTCAGTTACCAAGTTCTAAATAAATGAGTCATAGTTCACAGTAATTACAACGCAAACGTCTAATGAGGTATTATTTATGCCGGCCATTGACTTCAGCACGTCGTCTAGGGCGGCGCATTCCCTTACTCAGCATTACAAAATGTCGGTAACGGTGATAGCCGACGGCGTCACTTGCAACGTGACTCGTATGCACATGGCTTTTTTTATTTCAATTCTCTATACCATAGTCTAAGTGCTGAATTTTGTAGATAGGCTTGTGTTTATTTAGAAATTTGTCTATTTAGAACTAAAACGTTAATGAAAACTTTTATATCCTTTTGGCAAGTCATATACAGTCCGTATGAGGATACATGTACACATCACTGGATACATTTAAACATGTGATGTATTCATTTTATTTTCATTAAGTAATAAAGTCCATTCAAAAACATTTCTATTTAGTTTAATTTTTATAGAAAAAAAAATTTAGTTACATAATACAAGTGATTAGGTTTTTTACAATTATTATACGACTTGGGTAATATTATTCCAGTGTAATTAGAAACTTAATGTAAAAATATTAGCGAGAATGTCATTATATTTCACCTTTTATCCACGAAACCTATTAGCTAGTGATTATATTAATATGGGAGTCATGTTATGTTGCAATTTCGCAGTTAAATGAACTTGTCCTATAATTGTTACTTGGACGAGTTGAATAAAAAAAATAATTTGGTTTTTCTTAATATGCATTTTGTATATGTAAGCTTGTGTAAAACATGACAGAAAAAAATCTAATACAAAAACCGTTGCATTTAAAATATATTTCGTAAAAATTACATGTCTGTAAAATAGAAGTAATTTTATTTATTAAAACAGTAGCACTGCGGTCATTCACCTGTGATAGGCTTCTGACATAAATACATAAAGCATTAACATTTGACCAGTATGAATATGACCCCGTAACAGGTCCTATTGTGGCGGCAAATAGAGTACGCCTCGTGTCGAATCAGAAACGCGCCATTGAAAAAGGCGATACGGGTCGACTAACGGATCTTGTGCTTTAACCTGAAGTCCTTTTGGGTAAGCCAGGGCAGTAGTTGAGGGATCTCCCCAGTGAAGCATTACCTACAAACCTAGAACATACCATTGTTGTAACTCACACTTAGTTATGTTCAATTATGAATTGTTGGAGTATCG
>DWNH01000266.1:0-16864 GCA_018249895.1 Tiana niger
AGTGTTGTACTTATACCACCATTATATCACAAAAATTAGTTTAAACGCAGTGATGTTTTGTTTATTGAGAATGCAATGAAACCTAATAAATATTTGTATCAATAGGTTAAGATTAGGATTTAATAATAAGATTAATAAGGATATATATACATTAATAAAATTAAACATAAGAAAATAACAAATATTTCTTTCATAAAATCTTTATACTACGATCGGAAATATTCTCAAAAAAATAATTCTGCCAGCGTTCTGGTCAGTCTGCCAAAAGTTATGTACCTACATATATGTATAGCATATTTCTTGTTATTAATTTATTTATTTTGCAATGTTTAATATATTTTGTAAGGCATTTGTTTACATATAGACATATACATACAGATAAAATTATTTCCATTGGTTTGTGTATTTCAGTTTCGATCGCAAATACCTACAAAACTAACATATATTGCACTCTAAGTATAAACTTAAACTTCACCTTGCATTCTTGAAGAACTTCGAAGATCGCATATCTAAACCAAACATTATCTAACATTTACATAGGAAATAAACGGGTACCCATACAGACTTCCACAATTACATTACATCATTGAACTAAATAATCCACGCACGTAGATGCTACGCATATTTTATTCTAATCAATCCGAAAACTGTTTACTCAAAATAAATGCATTTAAATTTGCTAGTCTCAGGTAACATTTTATTATGTTTCCGACATATTTCCTAAATTTCAATAACATAACAACAATTTTAAATAAGCGCGGAAGTAACACTTTATTGTATATCGTGAATACATCTTAAAAATATAGGCACGGATAACTTTATTTCGATAGATACATAGAAATAAAGTATTAATTTTCTACTGTTAGCAGTCAAGGCTTTCTATACATATCTGTAATTCGAAACACTAATAAATGTTTATATAATCTTGACTCATCTTGAATCTTAATTGTTGAAAATACTCGGGCTTTCAACACGCCGGTATGAATAACAAAAGATTATTAAATTACATCATTCTATCAAATGAATATATCAAAAGTAATATTATAAAGAGTTAAAGTTTCTTAATTTGAATATAGGAAGTAAACATCGAAGCTATGCTTCCGATTTCAAAAATTCTTTAACTGTCTCTTAAATCAACATTACTAAATTTGTTTAGTTTACAATAATTCCAATGATATATTTAGGTATACCATATTAGATTAATAAAATAAGATACAAGATAAATTACTTAAAATTTAATGATAGTTAAAAAGATGAATTCTCTTGTGAGCGTTTATGTATCGTATATGTTACAGTAACTATTACACATTTTATTATACTTTTAAAAATTAAAATTTATCGAGTAATGTCATTTATGAATAATAATACTTACTTTAGGAGAGTGATAAAAGCCACGGGCACAGCTATTTTTTCTATAAAGTTAATTAATAGTTTTATATACCTGTTAACCTTCTGCGCACAGTATTGTCAACATTTAAAAGTAAAAAATTAGACACAAGCATTATAATCGTACTTTTCTAATATTCCTATCGCAGCGTAAAAATATACATATATAAACTAACTATCTCTTGAAATTCCATTAAGTATGGTCTATACTGTTTAAGTAAATTAAATATTTCGTAAATACCT
Organism: Tiana niger; assembly: GCA_018249895.1. Classification (NCBI taxonomy): domain Eukaryota; kingdom Metazoa; phylum Arthropoda; class Insecta; order Lepidoptera; family Hesperiidae; genus Tiana; species Tiana niger. The sequence continues at coordinate 1,630 of DWNH01000266.1, forward strand.
AGATCGTTCCAAATACCTGTGGTCTACCTTAAATTCGGGCTACGTTTGCGAAACAATGTAGTGTATTCTGTGCTAGTACCTATACCTTTGTACCTAAAGTTGAAAGTATTCGAGGAATGTATGTTAGTAAGATTTATACACCGTAGTACAGTGTTTCTGTTTATTTCATAATAAAATCTCTTTCAGCAGACCTGGGACTAGAAAGTTGATATGAAAAAAAATTTGGTATGCCCGGCAAAAGTACTACTTATTGACTTATTAAACATGTCACGGAACTAAGTAACCTCGGAGAGACTTATTCTTGATTTCTACGCGTCAAAATCAATGATAGGGAATCCCAAACCTTACAAAATTGATACCAAATATTGAAAACTTTTTGTTTGTAACCGGTACTAACATTTGGTTCGTTCTAATTGATACGTATTTAATGCAATAAATATAATAATCGTGTGATTATTGATTTACGAGTTAATAATAGATCCCTGTTTATCTACTTCTACCCTAAACCAAAATCACGGCATGTAATCTACAAGACAAAAAACTTGGGAAGGTTTGTTTTAGACGAACGAGAGTTGAAGAAATTTACACAAGGATTTTTGGAAATTCTACCACTAAGGGGGTAAAAGATAGATTTCCTCAGTAACTTAAGACTCGTGGAATTTTAAATTAAGATGCGCTTTTGTGGTTAAAAAAATTAATGTATTTATTGAAATTGTGTGAAATAGAGGACGAAAGTTTATAGGGAAATTTGTGAGTTAGTAGAAAAAGTTTCTCCCCATTTGGGTAGGCGCGTAAGGGCAGACTTCGTTGTCGTTTATATATGACATTCATATACGATAACTAAATATTTCGGAATTGTAGATAAATACAGAATTTAACGAATTGATAGTTTATTTACAAAATAATTTTCTTTTTCTACGTTTATTTACAAAATTTGCCTGAGTAACTAAGTATTTGTAAATTTTTGACTTTTTTAATTTGAGAATTACTATTACAGATTTATTTCTCAATTATTAATTTTAAAGTTTAGTATAAATTAGATTAATATATTTTCTATTCGTAACATTTGGCTTTTGTTTCTTTTTTTGTTATTATTTATATAAGGCCGTATCAAATAGCTAGTAACTGATAAGATAATGAGACATTCAAGATAAACCTAGCAGACGTATAAATACAAGATAAAATATAATACTTTCACAAAGTTATATCAACAATAGAACCGGATAAACAGGTATAACACATGCGACGACAGCTGTGTCGATACATAATTATATTCCATATAAATCATTTTTAAATAAAAAAAAATGTCTTCATTTGACACCTTAACAGCGTCTACACACATTACACGACATTTTTTATTGAATAAAAGTAGCAAACGAGCGTGCAGACCACCTGGTGTTAAGTGGTCACTGCAACCCATGGACATCCATTTGCAACTTCAGGCAATACCATAGTCCTACCTGAAATCGCAAATAGATGCGTTGCTACTCCTGAGGACTAAGATGGTCGCCTCGCATTTAGTGAACTCCGGCATCCACACCCTCCGAAACACAAATTTCATCCAAATTGATTAATAGACATCCAAATATCCAAACATGTAAACAAACTTTCGCATTTAATTATAGTAAATTACATAATATTAGTAGAATATTCTCCTGTAGTTATTAGAATTATTAAAATATATTAAAAAATATATCCATATTAACAAACCGCTATTCTTTTTATGATTTTGCTCCATATTTTATGGGTTTTATCAATAATAAATTCTAATACTAACGAATTTTTTTTTCCTCTGCCGGGCGTTCCGTAACGGTTTACTTTCTTTCCTTACACTCATCTTCAAATTTTATATTACGTTTGGGGTAACTTTAAGACATGGGACTATGATTGCAACAGTATCAATAATAAGTAGACATAAATTGTGGGTTAGTTCACCTTTAAGGCTAATTTGTAAAGTCTTGAAATCAGAAACATTTATACACGCATGTGTAGCAAATACTAGATCGATATTGACCGCATTGGTCTTACTGGCTAAGATATTAGAACTTACATTAACTCATAAATAATAAATATGTATATAAATTTTATTCGTTGAATACGTTAAATTTTGATTCCTTCTAACGTGGTTTTTACTTTAGAGCTTTGAGTGAATTGTATCGAATGTAACGAGTTAATTAACATCATTTAACATACCCATTATTTTAATATAAAACAAAAAAGCTTATAGTATTTACTGAATAGAAGGCCACGTTTACGTGACATATGTATAAACGTAGGCCTTTTAAACGTATATTTTAGCAAGTCTTACTCAAAACAAATATCCGGCACAGTTTGCCAACTAATATACGAGTACACCTCATCATTTAAAAGTTTGAATAGTACAAATTATTCACAATATTATGTACATTATAAATCGTTTTGAACCCAAATTGGTGGAAAAACAGGACATTATAAATAGCTTAAAAATTCAAATGTTATTCAAGTGGACATCTTTAATACAGCTATCCAAATAATAGTAAATGTATTAGGTACCGAAACTCATTTGATATTTTTTCGCTCTCTCAAAAAACTTTGAAATTGTTTTCAGATGCTTCCACTAAGAATTATAAGCGCAGTCATTTGTTTTCACACATTTATGAGTGGCATATTCGGAGCTGACAAATACACAGATGAAAATCGGCCTTATGAGTTCGGATTCACAATAGACGGGGAACAACATCGACACGAGAAAAAAGGTAATTAATAAAACGTTAGTAATAATATAAGTCAAATGTATTTTTATTATTGCTTTAACTTATTTACAGGTATTATAACTATATTTAATTTACAGGTCATTATGAAAATTCATAAAAAATGTGTGGTGGTTAACGAACTAAAAAATAATATATCACCTCAGTTCATCACGAATTGCTTTATAAATGCGCATGACAATCTACTACTTACTTTTTAAGTATTACTTTTATTTTTCATGTCAATTTAGCACGCACCATCTTTCAATGTTTTTTTTTTTTGTTTTTACTCCGATTATTCTTGCTATCTTTCACACTTCATTAGTTTCTAATTTTGATTACCTGCTTAAAGATTATTTATTCAGGATTGGAGCATTGATTTTTAGTTAGTACAGATTCAGACTTATGTAGGTAATTGCGAAAAGGATAGGTATATTTTAGTGATAGCCTAAAGTTTTATTTTCGGCCTACCTAGGTAAGTAAATCAGAGGTGCGCCCTGGCTCGATCCCAGCACGCACCAACACCACAAACTTTAGATCTTTAGATATTAGGTGCGTATTAATTACCCCTTACTCTTAGGCGAAGTAAGACATCGCAAACCTACATAACCGAAAGTTCTCCATGACGTTCTCGAACGGCTTTTTAATGAAGTAGAGAAACCTGCACTGCCCCATCGTGGTGAACTATGGTTTAGGTCCTTCTCACCCGAGAGGAGACTCGTGCCCAGCAGTGGGACCATGATAGGCTGCAAACACATGATATGTTTAAAACCGGGCTCCTACTACACACTTACATATATTACAGTAGGTGCTTATACTAATGCCTAAATATTATATTCAATAGACGAGGCTGTCTATTTTTAAAACCAAGGTAAAACGTATTTGGACTTCAAATTTGACTCGTGCATATGTAATTTGACCAATTTTCACAAGGTATGTAAGTGACATGAGAAAGTTCTTTGACTGTAAAATATATACCGAAGAGCAAGGACTTATCTTATTGTTTTAACTCATAATATTTTTAATTTGACATATTCTGAGATCGTTCAATAATTTAATAAAAATCATAAAGCCTCTAAGCTTGCAGCAATAAAAATAGCGCTATTTTTTACATATTGATATGGTATACATATACATGGGTACTACAGTATACTATTTCAAATACATTATAAAGTATGTATATGTATGAATTTTATATATGTAATTTTAAAAATTTCTATCACAATATATGTATCATACACATACAAAAATACATATACATACACATGCTTTAAAAGAAAAAATATCTATGTTATAATTAAGTTGATTGCACATACCTGTAAAACCCAAATTTTTTTATTCTTGTATCATAGTTAGTATAGTTCTTACATTATTTTGTGCCTTGGTAGATGAGCGGGGCACTCAGTAATTCGGGTCACCAACCTAGTAGGTACTCCCTACAAGGAGTTTGCGTCTTGTTATTTTACTGTATATTTACTGAATAAATACTTTTTTATCATATTTATTTTTTATTTTTATCTTCAGACGAAAATGGAATAATCATGGGCGAGTTTGGCTTCATCACCGCTGATGGAGTATATCATGTAACAGTTTATGCCACCGACGAAAACGGAAGATTTAAGATATTATCTATGAAAAATATTCGAGTGAAACCTTGTAAGTTTAATATTTATATCACATAACAAATTATGCTCATGAATGTTGAATGTCAACGTTTTATTATTTAATTTAAAATTATTGTTATATAAATTCAATCTTTTAACATTACCTACTGATTTTTTACAGATCCCACCGCACCTGTGAAAAAAGGACATTCTCTTCCATTTCCTCCTTCAGAAAATGCTCCAGTCACACAAGGCCCTGCAACTTCAATACCACAATTGGAAAAGAAAACAGAACCAATTAACAAATTAATTGCGTCCCCGGTGAAGTCTTGTTCACATTGTAGTCTTCCTACAACTACTACGAAAGCCCCTAAAGTATCAGATATAGCCGTTGTGTCTAAAGATCGCCCAGCTCCAAATCCTATTTCTAAACCTGGTTTATTACCATATAACAATCCGATTAATCAGCAGAATAAACCACAATTACCCAACTCTGTGTCTGCTTATGGACAAAGTATCCCTCCTTCTGGTTTAGGACAACAAAATCCGCCATCTGTTTCTAGGCTCGAACAGAATACTCCGCAAGCCGAAATTAGACAAAATTATCCACAAAATGCTATTAGTGACGTAAATAAAAACTATCCTCAATCGACTGGAATCGCAAACTTAAACTATCCTCAGCAGCAAAGCAATGATGCAAAATCTAATATTTACCAAAACGGAAATGATGCCAATCAGTATATACAAAATAGAAACCAAAATTCCGAAAGTCCAAACTATCCTCAAGAAAGTAGTTACGAAAATCAGAATAATCCGCCAAAAGAAAGCAATAACTACCAAAAGATTCCCCAGGAGCAAAGCGATAATAATTATAATAACTACGCTCAACAAGGCCCATCTTTTGGTCAACCGCAATCTGGAACAGAATTGTCAAATATTCCCCAATCAAAAATTCCACAAACACCTCAAAACTCTTTAAGAAATCCAAAACAGTATAATGATATACTTCCTTCTACCAGTGGAGCAGTTCAACCGCAAGGATTTAGAGATATTATATCCCTGTCTTCCCAAGCAAATCAGCCATTAGACAATAAACCTACTCTTGTCGCAGCGCAAATGCAAATTGTTCCCAAGACTGCAGATATTCATCATAAACACCCTGGTGAGCAAGAAGGTTTGCCTGAGGGATTGTCCAAAGATGATATGACCCAACTTCTCTATACTTTTAATTATTCGGTTGGTTTCCATGGACACCACGAGGAAGGTTATAGAAACGGTGCTAAGCAAGGTTACTATTACGTAACAGGAAGAAACGGGGTGAGAACGCGTGTTGATTACATAGCTGATGAAAAAGGTTATAGACCAAGAATTAGTCAAGAAGTGCTCGACCTTTCATCTGACGATGTTCCTAAAGCAGAAACTGAAAAGGATGCAAAGTTCGGTCTTAAAGGGTACGAATTCAAATGGCTTTACTTTCCCGCCGATGATGTAAAAAACAAATAGAAATACATAAGTTTATTAAGTTACGCCTGTACTACATATACTTACACTTAGTTACTTCAAAAAGCCATAATTGATTACACGTTGTCATTTTTAGTTTTTTAACATTTATCTTTTGAACGTATAAAATCTCAAATTTTACATGAACCTTTAAAAGACTGAATGAAAGAATATATAAACTGTTTAATATAGTATATTTCATAAAACAGAATAATAAATGCAATGAAAATATATTATATTTTCAAAATACTTTCATTCAATAAAAATTAAAAACAAACATTACATAAGCTACAAAAGCAAAATTATATTATTATAGAAAGCAGAATAATATAATTGTAATCTATGTAGATTTGCGTTAAGTTAATAAAAATACATGCCTTTATTTTAATGTTATTACCTATATGAAAGATACTCACTGCCTGTAATACTGCCAATTATTTATTTTTAAGTTAACGAATAATTTAAGTATTGTAAATAAATAAAACTCTTAAAACTCTTTACAGAATATTTATTGTAGTTAATTGTTTCAATCAAAGATTCAATGAACCCTATACAACAATATTACACAATAATATACCTACCACCAAAACCAAAACATAACAATATGTAAAATAGAACTGCCTATATGACATTTAACAAAACCAATTTTAAACTAAGTAGTCCTTGCCCAAAAACTACCTTACTCCTTATTTTTTTATAAAAGGACTGCTATAAATAAACTTCAAATATTACATTACCTTTAAAGAAGAAAGAAAGAAAGAAATTATTTAAATTTGAAAAGTAATTATGCAACAAGTAGTAAAGTATGAATAATGCTTGAAATAAAAGATTTAATATTAATCTTAGATATTAATTTTAATCTTAGATAAGGTTTTTTTTTAATAAATAAATAACACTTGAACAAACACATTATTCAAACTGATAATAATAATAACCTTAAATATAACTTATGTTAATTTAAATTAGCATACCTATTACTAATTTGCCGTTCGATCAGTCGGACGACCGTATTGTCTCTTAAGGCGACAACCAACTAAAGCATAACGGAATTCCAAGTGTAGACATTACAAAAGGGATCCTGCTCAGCAATATACATATGTAGGTAGTAATAACAGTTAGCAATGTGCCAAATCGTCGCAAGCCGAAAATCTATCAATTTTTTATTACTTGAAAACTGACATAGTTAACAATCTTAGTGTTCATTAAATATTATAAAAACAATTTCATTTCAAAATAAAGTCTGTTTTTATTTCTATGCTATAATTGCCGTTAATATACTGAATACATATACGCACAAAACCAGATTTTTGTAATTTCAAACATTTCTAATTTTGATTGTATGTATGTAAGAATGATACTTTAATCCTTTACAAGTTAAACAACGCCATCTAACCAACTTGTCTTGTACCACTTGTAAACAACAATACGAAAGCGCTCTTGCAGACATAAAGCCTTAATTTGTTACAAGATGGCATTTGACGCGCATTTAAAACTTTTTTTAAAGTACCAAGCTCTGTACCAAATGTTTACTTAAAGAAATATATAAACTATGTATGATACATCTGATTTCGATAAATTCGTAAATCATTAAAAGTAATAAACTGGTAACTACAGTACGCGAGCGCGGGTGCAAATTATTGTTTACTGGTATTTATCTTCCCAATTCCCAAGTCCTTAGGTATCTAATAGATTCATCTTGGTGTTTAATAAAAATTTATTAAGATCCTTAAAGAAAAAATTATAAAAATAGTAGTGAAAACCGCATCAAAGTTTGTTGCTTAGTATAGAAGCATTAAGCAAACAAGCGAACGCAGAGAGCAATTCGTTCTATACTATTTAGGAAGAAAAGTAAATACATATGTATGTACATAGGTAGTAGAGATGAAACTAATTCTTTGTGGGGCAACGTGAAATGTGATTTATATACTCAAGGTTCAAACTGCTCTTCACTAGAGGCCCGTGTAGTCTATAGTGATGTTGCTAATGTATGTATATAAAATCTGAAAATTAAAATCATAAAAAAAAAATTTAATCTGATGGTTTGAATGCTCAAGTCAGTCTATATAAAAAAATATTCAAAAATAATAAACAACGTACTCTTGAAGGATAGAATCTGTATCTGCGATGTCGGCTAGCTACTATTTGGGATCATATGGAATACAGTAATTTAGTAGGCTGTAGTAATCGCTGAAAATCGTCTGGAGTGATCCGACTCGCAGTCGCCGATCGCTGGCAGAGCCGAATTCTATCACATAGCAAAGTAATTATATATTTTACATGTAGGCTTTGACTACACGTCACCAGGGCGGTATAATAATAAGTATTAAATATCTTGGGACAACTCACACATGGTCATTGGTCCCAAATCAGGCACAGCCTGTGCTATGGTAACCAGACCACTGTTAAACAAACATAAATATTCTTAAATACATACTTAAATAATTAATTTTTCATCCAGACACAGAACAAATATTCGTGCTCATCACACAAATATTTGTCCTGAGTGGACAAATGAATCGAACCCACGACATCCGGTTTAGCAGTCAGCTTAACTAATCACTAGACCAAGAGGCCAGTCAACCACTGTATACCTATTATAAACTACTATTAAATTATAAATATATTTAAAAGGTTATACAACTAGTTGCTATCTAGTATCTAGCTGTTAAATGAAGCCTGTAATAATATTGGTTTGTCTTTTCACGGTACGGCAGATATGTAATACTATCCACCTGCAAATATACGGATTGAAATATTAAAGTAAGGTGAATGCATATTTTAAATTATACAACGCTCTACGTTAAACCCGTATAGTAGTTGGTGGTAGGCTGCCGCCCGGGGAAGTACCACCGCCACACCCAAATCTACCGCAAAGCAATTTATTGTGTTTCTGAAAGAGGATGTAGATGCCGGAGTTCACTAAATACGAGGTGACCATCTTAGTCCTCAGAAGTAGCAACGGATCTATTTGCGATTTCAGGTACCCACTGCATGCAGTTGCAAGTGGATATCCATGGGGTGCAGTGACCGCTTAACACCAGGGGGCCTACACGCTCGTTTGCTACTTTTAATAAAAAAAGACACATGAAATGTATGGAAAATACGATAGCCGATAATTTTTTACTTACAATAATTACTGTATGTTATTAGTACATAATTTAAATAATATTACATTACATTTATTTTTTAACAAGTTTTTATTAGTGTTTCGTTAGCTTCCTTAACAACTTTGGTGGGTGTATAATTTTTTGCAGTCATTTTAATGTTTATTGAATAGAACGTTTGAAAAAGTTATCTGCACACTAAGATTTTTAGAGTTCCAAACACAGAGTTTCTGCATCTACTTCAAATTTTGTATAAAAATTCTTTAACAGAATTGATGGAAGACGTGATTCGTATTTTACTGAAACTTATTGCCTAACGGGGCAAAAAGGGGTAGAAAGTTATTTTTATATCAATACTCCTTAGTGCTTACAAAACTCAATCCGGTTTTATTAAAAAAACATTGAACTGACATAAAAGACATGAACTGACATGGAAACTATCAACATATATTATATTATAATAAAACTGTAGAGGTAGTTTTTCTGTACATCATTTTTTCAAATGTTTGAGTGGGATGTACTTTTCTAAAGAGATAAAAGCGAAAAGTATACACAGATAATACAGAAGTGTATGCTCTCTAATATAGATTCAGCTTTTTAGAATACTCTTTTTTACGATAATTGCCATGGCTAAGTCGAATAAAGCGCGGGCGAAGCCACGGGCGTAAGCTAGTATCATATTAAACACTAATTGTATAATATGACAATTAACCAAAATATCAATTACTAAATTTAATTTCGACTAATAGCATTTGATCAAGCAGTCACTTATTTACTTCCAAGAGAACCATTAATATATATATTTTTTTCATTTTTTCAATTGGTTCGTTGCGATGTTTTCTCATTTCAATCTTTTTGTGTCTGATAGGCGAAAAATAACTTTAAACAATTAAAAATGAAATTTAATCATAGAAGTCTTGATTCCGATCGCAGTGCCACCTACCGAATCCAATTGTATTGTAAATCTAAACAGTCCGGGGACCCACTCAAACACGCAAAAAATTCATCGAAATCAGCCTGTCATCATGTCACTGAACTTGGAGAAGAATTTTGTATATATGTATGTATACACATCTCTCAGCTGACTACACGCCGTACAACACCGTTGTACATTATAATAATATAAGCAAATCAAATGTAACTACAGTTATTTCTTTGTTTTAAACTAACATTAATTAGTCTCAACCAGTTTCAACGTGAGCCATACTTCGTGGAGCCAGAGTCTGCAGCAATGGTTGTTGCTCATTCATTCCAACTATGTGTTAGTAGCGTGTCGAGGCTCGTTGCATGCAATGCCTGTGTTAGGAGTGATCTTTCCACTCCAACAACAACTAGTGACTTATTATTATCTATTACTGAACTACATATTACTAGTTAACCATTAACCGTTTAATATCGACATGCATTGTTTAGGTATATTCAACAAACATATTATTATCGGCTATTATGTACACCACATATGTACATATGTGTTATCTAAGCACACATACCGCGCACACACGGCATCACTAAAATGGGAGAATAAACTCCATTTCCACAATATATTAAAATCTTCAATATACATACATTATAGATGTAACTATAAAAACCAAGTAATTTGACTTCAACGCAAACACTCCAAGCACCATTCATTGCATAAGTACAGCAGATTTGTAATAGAACAATTCATTTCAAATTCATATGACGAACAATATTGAAATGTGACGTACTACACATACATATCAACAAGTACAGCTGCACCACGTTTTACTAACAAAATTAATAACATTTATTTGTATCTAAATAACTATAATTATTACTTATCTATTAAGTTATTAAAGTAAATTGTAACAATATTTTGACATGTCTCACATCCACTTAGATGTGAGTCGAGGACATATGTAATTGGTGTGACTATTAAATTAAAACTATAAAAATAATATAATATAAAACGATCAAACAAAACAAGTTAATTAGTCTACTATATGTATCTACGGGCTCACCGCAGCTGCACCAAACTGGTACTTGTAATTTTCATGGTATATTTACCAGCGCGGGGCGGGGCACATGCGTCTATCCTACGCGGCGTTCAATGACACACACTTATATTTGTATGTTAGTAGGCAATTAAGCTAAGTACAAAACAAAAAGAGAATTCCTGAAATATGTATCAAATTCGTGAAATTCGAGAGCACGTCTGACCTCTGAGCACTGCTCGTCGTGTGTGTCGGTGTGTCGGTGTGTCGGTGTGTATAACGCACGCAGCGCGCTCCGGCCACCTCGCATCGACATACAGCAAGTGTACTCGTACTCAAATACATAATCGTTGCACTTCACTGCACTAGAATAGAGAGGTCACTTTGTAACACATTACCCTATACATATCCCACCTTCAATTGAAAACATATATCAATTACTATATTATTTTTGGCTTACTTTGATTTTCCAGTAGAAATGAGCTATTACTAGATGACATTAAGTGTGATAAAGGTACATATAGACTTAACCTATTTTATTCTTATCATATAGTAGTGTATACCTACAATGCAGCACGTATATTGATTGTAAATATAATATAATAATTGATGGCAAGTCATTTTCAAAGCGTCCTACGTAATAGTGGTTGGGTACAAAGGCGACAATCAAATGTTCCCGACGAATCCTAAATGCAAGTGCACCCGCGGCGCGCCCCTCTTTGGCCTTTACTACTACATTTTGCTTACGCTTCTTGCGTCGACAGTTACCACTAAAACTCATTAAAAACATAACAAAGTCTCAGTAAAGATGTATCTATTTATGCTTGAGATGCCTTTATATAGTTATTTATTTTTATAATGTATTATTTAGCAAATACTGTTTGTAATTTTGCGGTTATATTTTGTAATTTGCACACAAACGTCAACTATTTGCACGCGTTAGTGCCTATGTGCAATGGGCATGATGCGTTCAATCCAAAAATAGCCCTATATCATTACTGAAATATCGTTGAATGTCGATAATGTGCATTGCATAACATCAATATCTCGAAATACTAATACCATACACAGGCCATAGCATACATAGGCTAATATTTTACGATAAATATGTGCAACAAATGTGACGTGATATTGAACAGTGTCCTCAGGGCAGCGGCCAGGGCAGGCCGGAGAAGTTGACGGGGCCGCCGAGGCCGGCGTCGGCCTCCAGCAGGCTCATGATGACCGCCATGGCGGCCTCGCCGTTGCCGTCGAAGCCGAGGGGCGGCAGCGGCGGCGAGGGCGGCGGGGAGGGCGGCGGCGAGGCGGGCGGCAGCGAGGCGGGCGGCGCCGGCGAGGGCGGAGCGCCCGCGCTCAGCGGCACGTTATTGCGCACCGCCGGCGCTGTCGGCGCGTACGCGCCCGCTTCCGCACCCAGGATGCTCTCCACCATCGGACTCTGACCAGCACACAATTAAACTTTCACATTCAAATGTTCTGTTGTACAAGTAGGTGAAAAGGTATGATATAATAACAATGTTATCGTCACATCCTGCCTGTTTGCATACTGCATGCCGGGTGTAAGGGAGGGAAGTAAGAACAACTGATACCTAGTTAACATCGAAAATATTCAGGAGTACACACTCCACACTACACACTAATACTAAACACTGTATGTTCACAAAGGTAGATAACACTTGTTATATTTGTGGGGGAGACAACCGCTAGTATAGGCACGTGAATGTCTATAAGATGCGAATCTATATCTATATCTATATATATTATCTATATCTATATCTATATATATTAATAAGAATCTAGAGGTACTTTTTCTGTACATTAATTTTTTCCAAAATTTTGATTGGGATCCGAGGAGTTTGTTGTGGTGCGTCATTTGTTTCTTGTAAATAAACCATTACGTTGTGTTGTTATTATTTACCTATATTAGTTTAATAATTGTTATGAATTATATGGTGTTCTCAATAAGTGATGATGTGATCTTTTGAGAAATAAAGAATCTGTAACCGTCCACCCGGACCCGGGTCCCACCATCGTAGCCAGGACCACGCACGCCATCCACTATACAAATATAGTCCCACCTGGTGCGTGAACACGACGTCGGCGAGCAAGTCGGCGGGCAGGTCGGGCGAGTACTGCGTGCGGCGCAGCACCTCCTCCGCGATGGTGGCGCCGATCTTATGCGACTCCACCTGCGACTCGATTAGCCGCTGCATCTCCGCCTCCGCGCCCTCCTCGCTGCCGCCGCCTGCGACACACACACACACATTATGTCTCTGCGATATCCACAATTTATTAACTACATAAAAAATTAATAAACAAAATATAATATAAATAAATAGCTTGGGACAACTCATACAAAGTCATCTGATCCCAAATTAGGCAGAGCTGTGCTTTGGTAACCAGATAACTGGTAAACATACTTACATCAATATTTTTATATATACACTTAGCTAGATAATTTTTTTTATAAAAAACAAAATAAAGTATATTTGTTTTATATTATACTTTTGCATTTGAACTAGTAGTAACAAGAATGAGCGGGGCTAATCGCAGAAATTCGCAAATCGAGGACGTACCACGGCCACACCAAATAGTACTGTAAAGCAATATAATCGTACTGTAGCCACATTTCGGAAGCGTGTGGTCGATGGAGCACAGTAAATACAACACTTAACGGGTTGTAAATGAGCGTAATAGAGAAGCAAGTTACAATAGTGCGTGTACTAAGTGTACTAACCGTGCTTCGTGAACATGTCGTAGAGGCTCTCGTCGAAGGGCTCCGCGGGGTCGTCCGCCAGCACCGTGTTGTTGGCCACGAGGCACTCCACGTCCTTCGTCCACGGGTTCCTTTCACAAATTATATATATAAATATTAAAGTACACATTTTTTACAAGTACAAAAAATAGGGTGATATCTAGAAATTATTTTTTGATACTTTGTAGAACATGATATTTTTAGTAAATTACTGTTATAACCAGAAAATCGCAAATTTGCATTTAACTTTTTTACTTAGCACCCGTCAATAAGTATAATACAAAATTCGACTTCTTTTTTCGAAACAGCGAGGACAATAAATTATTATGGTGCTTCAGTAATGTAACGGTCGGTAAGTACGAGTCCAAAGTACACGAAAAGGTTGTGAAATGAACAGGTGTAGTCTGGTAAATACCGTCAAACGCCGTGGTAAAGTACACAGGGTGTGGTTACCGAAGTTCACTAAATATGTGTCTATTTGCGATCTCAGCTAGCGGTTGCATACGGATGTGATGCGTGCACGGTCGTTCGCCGGTTTAATCGAAAGAGCAAGGAGTGGTACCGGAAGGGCTTGAAGTGCGTCTGCAGACGCGCGTAAGAGGCGTCCTTGCGGCGGAAGCAGTAGGGCGGCGAGCGCAGCGGCGCGCGGTGCAGCAGCGCGGCCTTGTGCGCGCGCGCCACGGCCGCCGCCTCGCCGCCCGACACGAACTCGTACAGCGACGCGCCCAGCAGCTCCTGCGGCAGGTAGCCCAGCGCCAGCGTCACTCTGCAACCGGTCGCCCGCACATTTACACGATAATAACATTGTAACAGATACTATTCTATGTTTGTATACCTAAATTGGTGAAATACGGCTAATTTTATTAATGTTTACTATCCATACTTTTGCAAACGATTTATTTTCAGTTAAAAATTCAAAACTGACAGTGGCAAAAGGTTAAATCTAATACTTTTATTAGCAGATAGTTATTAGAGATGCTTGACAAGCGTATTTTAAATTTTAATTTCAGTTTAACTTTATGCTTTCTAATCTGTATTACCAAAATCGTCGACGATCGCCGATCGACGACGCTATGATCGACAATCTATCAAAACACGAAATTCAGTCTAATATCTTTGACCGGTCTATCCGCATATCCGCTCAAGAGAAAGATTCGTTGTCCAGTACTATTTACAATAAAACGCAATACCGCTGTACTATATTCACGTTCGACGACGAGAAGGATGGTCCACAAATTTCAAATGCTGCCTCAACAACAGATCAAGGTTACTATTTTCTTGCTTAACTAACTATATTAATTGAATTAACAAAATACTAAATCTTAGAAAAGAAAAGAAAATGCTTACAATCTATTTCACACACAATACAGACACAAGTATCAGTTAACAGTAAAGTGTATTCCTGAACAGATACTGATATATACCTAATATAAAATTGTTTCGCAAATATTCAAAAACAAAAAGCTATCACCGAACACATGGCACATACCTCTGATCAACAAAGAGGAACTTCCCGTCGGTGGCGTGCCGGGACACGAAGTGCAGGCGGCGCGCGGGCGGCGGCGGCGCGGCGGCCGCGGGCGGCGGC